>CACRXK020001044.1:0-12125 GCA_902702795.2 Paramuricea clavata | reverse complement strand
GGGGGGGGGGGGTCCCAGTTTTGATTGAAACTGTATCAAATGTCGTTCCCGAATTTCTGCTATGAGAGTTGTTTAGTGCAGAAGCTATAAATGTTTGACATAGTCCAAATTCTTCAAGTCGGTGCCGGAACGTGCAGGCAATGACATTTCTGGGCCTCCTCCAGACCCCCCTAGTTTTCAACGCTCCTATCATGCTACTCTGTTACAGTTAATTAAATCATGTTTTGCGTGCCGTGTTTGCACCTGGCTGAAAATCTTAACTATGGTTCCCAACTCAGCTGGAACTATTAATATGCCTCCTCAAAATAAAACCTCCTCTTGCACTGCCACTGGTTGTGAAGTACAAGAAAGTCGGTCCCAGATAATCCGACACCTAATAATCACGGTGACGTTTTTCGGGCTGAAACGAGTAAAAACTTCATTTTGTTCGGGCTAAGTTACTCCCGTTAATTAGGAAAAAGGGGTGCAGGAAATGTACAAAATCATGATGCTTAATTAATAATTATCTTGTAAGAATATTCTAGAGAGCGAGACTTTTTGAATGTTCAACCGATAGTAAACAGTTCAACGCGTGTAACATTTGTTGAATTGTTTTTGTGGTATATTATATCATCTATAAGATTAGAGATTAGTTTAAGTATCGCGCCCTTATCTTGAATAAATACAAAACATGGCAGAAAGCGAGAATCAGTAAGGAAGCACTTACAAAAACCTTTATTCATCATCATTTCTTAGGTACAATGGACACAAAGGCTTGATCAATGATTGTGAAATCTCATTTGCCAAAATGTACCAGATTTAACAAAGTAGGCGTGTGGTGATGCCAGTGAAGGGTATATGGGCAACTGTTACGCTAATTGGAAAAGGCTTAATTTTCCAAAATTCGTTGAAATCGAGCTAGGTGCACTGTACACTTGACAGCTATATGTTATTTGCAAATCAGTTATCTTTATTTTCTGCATCTTAATTTAGGCTTCATTCGCACTATCGACGTTCTTTGAACAAACTATGCACTGACAAGTGTGCGCGCAGTGCAAATACAGGAGATTATAGTACTCCGAATTCCATCATAAAATTGATTCAGTTCATTATCGTCATACGTTAAGGGCTAATATGCTCACTTGACGTAATAAAGCACAACAATTTCTTTACTAAACCAGTAAAAACATTAATTGTCAGGATATAACTTGTTCTTGACGCAGACAATATCTGATGCTATTTTATGCCGGTACTATGCTTCCATGCACATGCACACATTTCCCCCCAGGATTTGACGGCTTGGCAGCTGCCTGATATGAATGAACACTTCCCCCAAGTTTCTAGCCACTATACTGGCAAGGTACAAATAAAAATTCCGACCAAACAATCGAGCTATATCAAACAAATGTCACATCATATTCTAAGTTGCCACACCTCGCCATACCACAACACATTGCAACGAAATAATTTTTGTCTATTAGTGATGTAATCATACTTGCATTGTAAAAATTAATTGCTAAAAGTCACCCAGATTAAAGAAAAAATCAGTTCAATTAGTAAATTTATTCACCAACAACTTTCAATTTATTGAGGGTGCAAGCGTTGATGGACAGTTCAGTCCCGCTCTGCAAATATTGCCATGTTGCTAAACTATCAACACAACGATCAATTTCCGATGAAATGAATAATGATCATGATAATGAGTTGAAATGGGCTATCTTTAAAACCGGGATCGGGGAATCCGGGAATCCGGGAATCCGGGAATCAAGGAATCCGATAACAATTTTATAAAAATTTAAATAAAAATTTTATTCAATTTACAAAAATGAAGCTTAATCGAAAGTTTGACGTCACACCAAAATTGCAGGACACGAAGTCGTGAAAAAACCCAGTTTAATACTTTTAAACGGGCATTTAATGTAAACTTCACGCAGGATATAAACTAAAGCGAATGTTTAATAGCCATGATTGCGCTAAATTAAAGAGTTTCGGTATGCATTGTCGCCATTTTTTGTTGGCACTTACATGTAATATAATATCTCATTGCTTTTATTGTGATTGCGATTGTCAAATATAATAGCGGTAACACGTTTGCAAGTCGCTTTTTCCTGCTGACATTCATGATGTAATATGATATTTCATTGCTTTGATTGTGATTGTCAAATATAATAGCGGTAACACGTTTGCCAGTCGCATTTTTCCTGCTGACATTCATGTCTGGAGTGCATGGAAGCTTTAAAATGCCATCGCTAATAAAGCGAAGGCGAATAGATCATGGTCTGCCTCCAACTGTAGTTTTACTAACCAAGACTGAAGACCAGAGATAAATTTGTACAACTGAAAGTCTGAAACTATACTTTAACAAAACTTTATTTGTAAATGTTGCGGAGTTTGTACTTTGCTCTCGCCTGATTATGTTTTTCGTGACTTCGACCGTTCGAGTTGTACGGGAAAATAGAGAGTTTAAGTTCGACTTCGAATACCGATACCAACAACAGGTCATGTTCATGCTCTGTGGTCGCAAAAAGCACGAGGGCAAGCGCAAAAAGAGCGACTTCGCTCAGTCAATTTAAGCGTAGTATTGCGGAACTGTCCTTTTAGAACCATGTTGATTTAATTATAGTTAACTCTCTTTATTTACTTTACTTCACTTTATTTTTCTCAGTTTGTTGTTGGGGGGAGGTTGGGGGGTTCATATAATATTCCATATATTCTACTGTTTTATATATCACGCCCCTCCTGTAAGTCAGCTTTTAGTTGTGCGAGGCTAGCGTGTTTTGATTTTAAATAAAATTGATTGATGATGATGATGAGGCACGTAGCGAAGCATCTGAAGTTGAGGGGTGTCGGAGGATTTTACCTGAAATACAACTCGAAGTCACGAAAAACATAATCAGGCGAGAGCAAAGTACAAACTCCGCAACATTTACAAATAAAGTTTTGTTAAAGTATAGTTTCAGACTTTCAGTTGTACAAATTTATCTCTGGTCTTCAGTCTTGGTTAGTAAAACTACAGTTGGAGGCAGACCATGATCTATTCGCCTTCGCTTTATTAGCGATGGCATTTTAAAGCCGGCTTCCATGCACTCCAGACATCATGAATCTCAGCAGGAAAAAGCGACTGGCAAACGTGTTACCGCTATTATATTTGACAATCACAATCAAAGCAATGAAATATCATATTACATCATGAATGTCAGCAGGAAAAAGCGACTTGCAAACGTGTTACCGCTATTATATTTGACAATCGCAATCACAATCAAAGCAATGCAATATTATATTACATGTAAGTGCCAACAAAAAATGGCGACAATGCATACCGAAACTCTTTAATTTAGCGCAATCATGGCAATTACACATTCGCTTTAGTTTATATCCTGCGTGAAGTTTACATTAAATGCCCGTTTAAAAGTATTGAACTGTTTTTTTTCACGACTTCGTGTCCTGCAATTTTGGTGTGACGTCAAACTTTCGATTAAGCTTCATTTTCTTTTATTGCATAAATTGTAAATTGAATAAAATTTTTATTTAAATTTTTATAAAATTGTTATCGGATTCCCGGATTGCCGGATTCCCGGATTCCCGGATTGCCGGATTCCCGGATTGCCGGATTCCCGGATTGCCGGATTCCCCGATTCCCGGATTCCCCGATTCCCGGATTCCCCGATTCCCCGTTCCCTGTTTTAAAGATAGCCGTTGAAATGTGCATTTCGTAGGCTGGCCGCACCACTGTTTGTGGTCAATGCTCTTGACAACTTGACTCCTTTGCTCTGTCGGTTATACAGTGTTGCGGGTGTTGCAGAATTCCAAGCCTTTGCAAGGCCGCAGTTTCGAATCCAATCCGAAACAATAGTTGCGTTTCTACTTAGCAGGCGTCCAAACTGTGTACGAGTTACAATAAAACTTTCCTTCTACAGAAAATCCTTCAACATTCAGTTTAATCGAATGAGATGCCTATCAACATTTCCCATAGATGCCAGATTTTCTCCTTAGCTTCGTTGGTTCATTGGCTTGTTTCAGACAGACTTAGTTATCTTTATTTATGATATAACATTTAAGCTTGGTTTACAGTTTCAACGCTCTTTGAACAAACTATAGGCCTATATGCATTGACGAGTGTGTATGCAGTGCAAATGCAGCCAGATGATGGTACGATGATACGAATTCAATCACAAAAGTGATACGTCTATAATATTTTCATACGCGAAAAGCGAATGTACTCACTTGATATAGTAAAATGCAATGATTTTTTTTACTAAACCAGTAATTAGGCTAGTTATAGGATATAAATTTGTTACGGACGCCAAAGACAATCTCTCATGCTATGCAGGTAAGACCCCTTAAGATTGACGTTTACGTCAAACGTCAAACCGCTAGCGAAGTTTTTTGATTTTACAACTTTATTATAATAGCTTTTACACCAGTTTTGAAATATGTTGGACAATTATTTAACTTGTGCTCTTTGGGAATGATTTAAGAAAGCAAATTAACCACTAGTCGTGTATTCACCAAAGCAGTAAATTAAAGGACAATGGCACCGAAATTTTTATTGGCTATTTCAATCCTACTTGACGACCTAACTATGAAAATATTATCATTTTGTTCTGAAACATTTTAGTCTACGAGTAAAATGCATGCAAACTTTGTGTTTCGCCGTCATCTTGGAAATATTTTTTGAAAAATTATCTCGAAGGTCAATGAACTTTGTGACGTCATTGGATGGGTAGCACCAAAACTACAAGAGAGAATTCTATTGCGTGCCTGTTATGTTAGCTAAAAATATGTCGTTTTGAGCGTTATACTGGCCAACACTCTTTGCAATCAAACAAGATAAGTCTACACTATCAGACAAAAACAGATCGAGCGACTGGGAACAAGGAATGGCGCAATTTAAAATACAGGTAATTGATCATAAAATATTGCATTAGTATTTGCCTTGTTACACTCGAAATTCTGCGTTTATTTAACACGGAGTAGGATATATACTATGAGAAATAGTGTTACAAACAAGTTACATACTTGGTAAAACTTTGCTGCCTTTTGTTTCGGTTCAAAATACACTACGCGTGGCAATACTCGGTATTGTTTATAGTCATGAAATTGTGTTTACCCAGCCAATGACGTTAAAAGGATAATCAGCATAATTAGTAAAATCTATTCATCAGACCGTTCATGTCGCAGTGTTTATTCCAGCTAAGATCATTTGTTATTGTTATACCAAGGTACTTGGTTGAAGAAGTACTGAAAATGGCTTCACCATCCAAAACATATGTATAGATCAGGGGGTTCACCTTTTTAGTTATTCTAACATGATAACATTTCGAGACATTAAAATTTAGTTGCCAGAGGTGGGCCCAATTCTGTAACATTTCCAGATCCTGTTGTAATAAGATCTGGTCTTGGTGACTATGAGTCTCTCGGTAAATAACACTATCATCAGCAAAAAGGCGCAGTGTACTATCGATGTTTGTTGCCGTGAATGTTGACCATGTTGACCATGCACCCCGTTTGCTCCACATGCATCGATACACACTCGTCCGCTTTGACACTTCGCGGATTCAATTTCAATAATCGTTACACTGCAACGTGAAATAGTAGGTATCTTTAATACTAGTTGTCTTTTAATAAAGCGTTTTATTTCGTGCTTCACATCGTGGCAACATCAAATGTATTGAGACGCCGCACAGGATAAAGAAAATGACGCGAAATGTTTCTTTTGCATGCATTGACCACCAAACCGACCAGCATGTGTTAGCTAACGAGTCGACTCTCGCCAAACGCACCATGCCTACCTATGCTTAATTAAGGCTTGTTTACGTTTCAAGCGTTTTGGCCATGGCACACCCATATATTCGCATCTTTTTACAGTGAGCACCCCATACTCGGAAAATGGCACCACATATTTGCTTAGTGATTGAACTACATTGATAAAATCTTTAACAATGCTTGTAATTATACATAGTTCAACTATGGCTAACAGAAACAACCTAATGAAAAAAGCCAATTATGTTTTATATCTTGAAACGAAACTACCTCAAGTTGGTGAAATTTGTGTACAACTTTAGACGCATCCATGAGAGGTTTAGGAAAAAATGTAACTATATAGGCCCTCTGGCAGGGATCGAACCTGCGACCTACGTTACGTACCGTGGAAGCGATCCAGCCAACTGATCTTCAGGTTTCAAGTTTCAGCTGTCGAGTATCAGTTTAACCACAAGTTCAGGGTAAATATCACGATTTTTTGCACCTTTGTATTGCCTGAACTTGTGTTCGGTATAACTGCACTACAACACAGCTCTGTTGGTTAAAGTGCTTTCCCATCGCAGAGCTAGCGCGCTTTGGATTCTTGCCAAAGGGCCAATTAAAGGGCCAAAAGTTGTATTTTTCCGAGGTGCCCACAACTAGTTCTATCGACTGACATGTTCAATATCCTTTAAACACAAACCATGCCAAATCTACGACCCGTACAACTTAACATGAATATGATATAAAAGTTTCCTTAATTAGAGATCATCTGGAGTTGTAAAATGCAGAGACTGAAATTTCATTCGTTTTTAATGTGGAAATGGATTTTGCCTTTTGTAAATGGGATTTTAACCAATATTTTTCGCTGCTGGGAATGTGATCAAATGACTGAAATCCGTACTAATTTAAATTTTACTCTGGAGACGAGATTGAACCCCCTCTCCCCAAACTGATTGGACGGTTTACTAGTCGTGAACAAAGAGGTTCTTTGATAGGTAATATCCTGGTTCCACTCCTGTAGTTTGTCTACCTAACTTGAAGGAAACGACAAAAAATAAAGAGCAATCATATCAATCACAACACATCGAGTTGTCATATGAGCTGATCAACTGTCGTTTTAAAGATGAAAGCCTGCTTAACGCTATCGAAGTATGTAAGCCTACACTGCATGCAACAGCATTCTGAGAGTAGAATTTGTGTCGCTGCGAAACGAGTAAAACGTCATTTTATTGGGGCGAATTTACTGGCGTTAATTAAGAAAAGGTGTTCCGGCAGGAAATGTACAAAATCACGATGCTTTAAATTCGTCCTCACTTTGATTATTGCGTGAGATATGGAATATACCATGGGTACATGCCTTTCTAACAGACTTCAATAACTTCAGAATAGAACTGCAAGAGTAGTGTTAAATATAAGCAGTGATACTCCTGGACTAGAAGCAATACATATGTGTATTAGGATGGGAAAAAAACTTGAGACTCGACAAGCCAACTCAAGTCAAAGAAGGTACAAATATATAAAGTTCTAAATGACTTGGGTCCGTGCTCGCTCGCTGTACATTTTTTGCCTAAAAGAAATTATCATGGTTTCGGAGGTAGTGCAAATACAAGAGATGTTGGTAAGGATTCCATCAAAAAACTGATTCAGTCTATATTTATCTTCATACGCAAAAGGCGAATAATTATACTCACTTGACGTAATAAAGCACAACAATTTCTTTAACCATGCAATAAATTAACTTATAATCAGGACAAAACTTGTTCTTGACGCAGTCTAAGGCAATATCTCATGCTATTTCATGACGGTAATATATTATGAAAGAAAGTAATATATTACATAGAAAGATTTCTTCACTAAACTTAATTGCAGTTACGGTAAAATAATCGGCCATGCTATTTTATGTCGGTAATATGCTTTGATCTACACAATCTGTCAAGCTATGCCGGTGATACTCCTTCCATGCACATACATACACTTCCCCTCAGAATTTAGATATGGCTGGCAAGCTATACGAATAGAAAGCACGAACGAATCAAGTTAGCCGAAAGGAATTAGTCATCGCGAAGAATTGTGGCGGAGAATCCTATGTGTTATCGATACGCCGTTGATAGCTATCTCATTTAATAACCTGCAATTAGGGTTCTTTATTACCAAAATCTGAATTAATTAAGCATGGTTTGCATGCACTATCATGCAGTGTTAACGTTCTTTGAACAAAAATATGCAGTCACAACTGTGCGTGCAGTGCAAATACATGCTTATACATCGATCATAAAAATTATTCAGGCTATATTCACCGGCGAATCAGTACTTGCCATAGGCAAAGAAAAGAAAGATTTTTTCCGCACTAAAACAGCATAATTGATATTCACTTGTACTAAATCCCTTGTTGTTAACGCTAAAAATAATCTGCCATGCTATTTTATGTCGGTAATATGCTTTGATGCACACACTTCCTCCAAATTTCTAGCCACTACTGGCAAGCTACAAATAAAAATCCCGATCAAAGAGTCGATCAATATCAAACAAATGTCACATCATACTCGAAGTTGCCACACCTCATCATATACCACAACACTTTGCAACAAAATAGTATTTGTCTATTACTGATTTCATTTGGTGAATATATTCACCAACAAGTTTCAATTTATTGATTATGCACGCCTTTATGGACAGTATAAATCACGAAACCCCATGCAGAATGCAGATTAGGTTATATACATGTAGATAACGGTGAAGGGACTGGAAAAGTACATATTTGTTAAAAACGTTTGAGCATAAGGATTCACGTCTTACAGCCAAGATTTGAAGGTCAAACACTTCTAAAGCATTTGTGGTCAACGCTCTCGCCAACTTGACTCCGTTGCTCTGTCGGTTACTATACGCTGCGGATTCGCAAGACCGCAGTTTCGAATCCTGCCCGAAGGCAATAGTTGCATTTTTAATTATAAATTGCAGCCATCCAAACTGTGCACGAGTTACTATCAAAATTTCCATCTACGGAAATCCTTCAACGTTTAGTTCTAGCGAATGAGATGCCAAAAGGCCTATATTTATTTATTATACTTTTCCAAAATTTTATGCCATCACAGAACTAGATGCACTGCACACTTTACAGCTATATTATTAGCGAATTTGTGATTTTCAGGCCATCATTTATGAGATAACATTTATAGGCTTGATTTACACTATCAACGCTCTTTGGACAAACTATATAGGCATTGACGAGTGTGTGTGCAGCGCAAATGCAGCCAGATGATTGAAGTGAATTTTAATTTTAATGTTTGCCACAAATATAACAATAACAAGAAACTACATATATATAATATTTGGATATATTGTAATTGCTGCGGAGCGAGCGAGCGTAGCAGCAGCCTAATATGTGCAGAGAGGGGGTTTTGAACTAAATTTGATTTAGCGCATGGAATTGTGGTCGTGCGCGCTTTCTATGCGCAGAACACAAATTTTAAACTCGGTCGAGTCTTCGAATTTTTATCGAATTTCTAAAGCTTTTTCAATTCTAATGTTACGCTTACATTTGTTTTGGACTTTGGCCACTGTCAGTTCTATATTTTTATGTTACAATAATATGCACGAATTCAATCACAAAATGAGCCAGGCTATCTTATCTTCGTACGCGAAAGGCGAGTGTACTCACTTGACGTAATAACTAAAGTACAATGATTTTTTTCTAAATCAGTAATTGGACTTATAGGATATCATTTGTTATTCACACCAAAGACAATCTCTCATGCTATGCTGGTAATATGCTTCCATGCACATGCACACACTTCCCTACAGAATTTAGGTCTGACTTACAAGCTACAAATAGAAAGCACGAGCAAACGGTTAAGCGATCGGAAAGGAATTAGTTATCGCGATGAATTTTTGGAGAATCCTAGGTATCATGCATACGCAGTTGGTAGCTATCTCATCATGCAATGTCTTTATTACCCAAATCTCAATTAATTTAAGCATGGTTTGCATGCACTATCAACGTTCTTTGAACAAAATTATGCAGTCACAAATGTGCCTGCAGCGCAAATGTAGATAGGAAATCCCTTGTATGCAGGAAACAATATGTAGACAGGAAATCCCTTGCACGAACGCTAAAAATAATATTCCATGCTAACATGTTGCCATGCACACACTTCCCCTCATGTTCTAGCCACGCCTTCCAGACTACGAATAAAAGACCCAACCAAACAGTCAAACCATCCAAAGGGAATCAGCCATCGCGATGAAGTGTTTAACAATCCTAGCATTACTGGTTACTGTGTGTGCTGTACTTCTTGATGTTCGGCACATTGAAGGAAAGGAAGATGATTTTCAATCTCTTGGAGATTCAATGAACGACAAAGAAGATTTGTAAGCCACTTTAATTCCTTCAGAAAATTATACATAACTGATACAGTTTACATAGTATTTGAAATGTTTCTCCCAAAACCTTTTAATATGGTGTTTTTTTTCTATATATGTATCCTAAATGCAAACATTTTCAGTGTCAGTGCACAGCACCGTGCACCGAGCCAGGTCATATAGCATACTATATCAAACAAAAATCGGATCAAACTCTAAGTTGCCATACGTCACCATACCAGAACACATTGAACCAAAATAATTTTTGTCCATTAGTAACCTATATCGTATCATACATATGTACATATCATATTTCTAAAAGACATCTAGTTAAAGACATAATCGGCATAATTAGTAAATGAATTCATCATTCAGTTCATGTCAATAACACTAATTTTGATACTTCTAATTTAGTGAGTATTCCTTGATGGACAGTGTAAACGAAGAGACTCCATCAAACATGGAAGATGAACCATACATATTCAAACGCAGACCAGGTCGACGTCGTTACACTGGTCGTGCAGCTCGCAGTGTAGGTCGTGGTGCTCGTCGTTTATAACGCGTGTAAATTCTCTGGAAAATTAGTGCTAGATTTGAAAGGATGAAATGTGTGTATCAATTAAGAAAAAAGAATGTAATGAAACACTTTAATACCGGATTAAAATCGAAATCAGTATTGTTTATTATTGATAAAATGTACTTGTGGGAGTTTTTGATTGAATTTATGTTCTTTGCTCTTGAAGAAACGTATGCACCATGACCATGCACCCCATATGCCGCATCGATGCACACTCGCCCACTTTGACACATCGGATCAATTTCAACAATCGTTTCATTACAACGTGAAATATTAGATCTCTTTTAATAAAGCGTTTTATTTCGTGCTTCAGATCGTGCCGCAACTTCAAATGTAATGACAGGATAAAGAAAATGACACGAAATGTTTCTTTTGCATGCATAATCACCCAACCGACCGGCATGTGTTAGCTAACGAGTTAACTCTCGCCAAACGCACGATGCCTATACCTATGCTCAATTTATTAAGCCCGGTTTACATTACAAGCGTTTTGGCCACGGCAGTTGCATTCGTACCTTTTTACGGGTGAGCACCCCATACTCGGAAAACGAAACCACATATTTGTTTAGCGATTGAAGAACATTGAGCAAATCTTCATCAAAGCTTATAATTGTGCTAGTTCAACAATATGACTGACAGAAACAAACTAATCAAACAAGCCAATTATGTTTTATATTTTGAAACGAAACTGCCTCTAGTTGATGAAATTTATGTACAATGTTAGACGAATCCATGAGAAGTTTAGGAAAAATGCATGAACTCCAACTCAACCCTGAAAAAATCTCTGAGGAGAGGTTTGGTGATGCTCTGTGAAACACCGCCATCGAAAATCGAGCCCTGATTGGCTGATTGGTTGTTTTTCAATTGTTCGTATCCATTTCTTTTATATATATTCCGTGCTAATTATTATTCAAACTGTGAGTCTGTTTAGTTAGTCAAATTTTGCATCATTTAATTAATATAAAATTTACTTCTGTTTGGGTATTATGTTTAAACATATCAATGAAACACACAGTACAACTTTATTAAGTTATTTCCTTCGCTTCTCATATGAAATCAATAGACTAATCTGATATTATGCCAATAACAAAACTATAGATGTACACTGAGTGCAGAGCCTGATTTCCCCTCGCGAAGAAAATAAGGCTTTGCCGTTTTTGTGTTTGATATCTGTTGAGCATGCTCTGTTTCCAATCTGTCAAAACATGTCAAAAGATCACTCGTATTTTTAGAATGACTGTTAAATTTAGAGTACCAATCGTATGCAGTTATAGCCATAGAGATTATAAATAACACTAGAGGAGGCATCGAATTTAAAAATTGGGAACGCAGCTAATGGGGGGCAAATTCAAGTCCCGGATATAAAATCGTGCTCTCATTGGCTGATTTGAAACTCGTCACCAATGGGAACACGAATACATATCCGGGACTTGAATTTGCCCCCCAATAGTCGCGTTCCCTTTTT
>CACRXK020001043.1:4487-61611 GCA_902702795.2 Paramuricea clavata | reverse complement strand
CTAACCCTAACCCTAACCCTAACCCTAACCCTAACCCTAACCCTAACCCTAACCCTAACCCTAACCCTAACCCTAACCCTAACCCTAACCCTAACCCTAACCCTAACCCTAACCCTAACCCTAACCTAACCCTAACCCTAACCCTAACCCTAACCTAACCCTAACCCTAACCCTAACCTAACCCTAACCCTAACCCTAACCCTAACCCTAACCCTAACCCTAACCCTAACCCTAACTAACGTTTTTTGGTTATTTTGTGGATTAATCCACGAAATAACACGTATCGAACTTGCTGGTTATTTCGTGGAGTGTTATTTCGTGGATTGGTATTTTGTACGCCGATTTCTCAGTCAAGGAAGCCTTAAATGGCGAAGGTCATCGTAATGATAGTTGTTTAGAATCTTTGGTACTACCTATTACCAAACTTTTTCACAAAAGTACCAAAAATGGCAAATTTTTTTCAATATTCAAACTGCTCTGCAGGACGGAGTTTTTTCCATAATTATGCTTCTTTTGAAAGGCTCTATTTATTCAGACAAAGAATTTTGAAGAAAAATCAAATTAAAATAAAAAACTTTGAAAAATCATAAAAAATAGAGAAAAATGTTTAAATTTATTCTGACCGCCTATTCGAGCTTAGCTTAGTCTAGTCTATCGATTAAAACGGAAAAAAATGTTTACCAAATTCGAAATTAAAAATTACCAAAATAGAGAAAATTGGAAAAAGTTTACCAAAGTTGTGTAGACAAAAATGATCAGCGTGTCGAGAAACGTATTTTAAACAAGACGTGGAATGAGAAATTTTTCGGGAAGAATTCTATATTTGGAAATGACGAAAAGTTATTTATATAGAAATGACGAGCGCATTCCATTCCATGCATTCCACACATTTCTGACATTCCTAGCATTCCTGAAGGTGGGTTACGGTTAGGGTGATTTTTTTGCGCGACGTACAACTTTGAAACTCTGTTTTTTTTCTAAAAATCGGCATCCTGGAGTTAAGAAATCGAGGGCTGTTTCAATCTTGGACCGACCTCTGGAACCGAAAAACCATCTCCAGGACCACCATTCTCAGAACTCCATGGACAGGAGATATATCAAATACAACAATAGTACTACAATATTATTACAATAGTATAACATTAGTATAACAACAGTACATTGATAATACTACAACAACAGTAGAACCCCAATAGTGAAATAACAATAGACAACAATATTACCACAATAATACCACAGTAGTACAACACAATACGGCAACAGTACTACAACAAGGACGGAATTTAATATATCTCAATCACTCCATAGTCCAAATTCCACATCTATTGAAAATATATTTACTTACTCATGCGACATACATGAAAATTGTACAACACATTTGTGTCTGCAATCTTGTTCTGCATTCTTGAAATACACAATATCACTGTAAAAATGGGTGCACAGATATACAAATTACAAGTATAGTATTACAATATTATTACAATAGTATAACAACAACTAAACTTACACTATCTCACTACGTACTTTCCTCATCTGTTCAAGATATATTTCAAATCTACTTATGTCCAACCATGCAACTAAAATTCATGTGCATCATCAAATCACACATATCAATTGCCAACTAATAACTTCACATACACGAAATGCTATCTTCCATTACAACATTTATACAAATGGATCGACATACGAGCAATATTCGCACCAGGCTGCCACCCTCGTGGAAAATTCCAAGGAACAGTGCTCCAGTCCGCTTTCTTTTTTATAACTACGAGTTACTAACGCAAGGGAAGTGTTTCCAAAACTTTCGGTTAGGTTGTTCAAAATCTGTTTATAATCCGTGCATAGTTCAAAACTAAATAACACTATAATGGTAACATGACACTATTATAATTTTTATTATTAGCACTCCGAACAACAGTACCTTATAAATATTAAGTAATTATGGGTCATTCCACGTTTTATTTCTGCGACAATAGATGTATAATGTTACCCGCAGGGCTACCTCCACACATTTAGCTATTGCGCGATTGTCACTAAAGTTAATTTGCGGATTTTGCAATATTCCTAGACACAAAGTCAAGTGTGGTCACTTCTACATTAATAACCTGTATTAACTCGCAGTTAATAACACTATTAATAATGGATAATTAGAAATATAATGCACAAGGGCCAAGGACTCTTAAGGCTATTAACAATGGTAATTGACTTTGCAAGAGAAAAACATGAGTTCTTACCGTTAACTATAAATAACGTTGTTATTGAGCGGGTAAAATCTGCCCGAATTCTTGGTCTTTCAATTGAAGATTATTTGAAATGGAACGAGCATGTGAACCATATTGTTAAAAAAGCGGGAAAACGCCTTTATATGCTAAGGTTGTTAAAACGATCAAATGCCGACAATAGCATTCTAATTTTGGTATACTGCACCATTATCAGACCAGTACTCGAATATGCCTGCCAAGTTTGGCACTTCAATATTACAGAATACCTAAGTGAAGATATCGAAAAACTCCAGAAGCGGGCTCTGCATATTGTCTTGCCATTCGCTACTTACAGAGAAGCTTGCAGTATTACTGGTATACCCTTACTGAAAGATCGGCGGCGATTATTATGCGAACGTTGTTTTATTAAAAATGCACATGGAGACAAATTGGGTGATCTCTTACCGCCTAAACTTGATCATAACTATAATACACGTTATGGAAGCGATTATAATAACTATAGTTGTAAAACGGACAGATTTATGAAATCGTTTTTTCCACAGATGGTTTCACATATGAATAGACCATAATTTTAATATTTTTAAATTTGAACTCTATAAATTTTCAACTGAAGTTATGAATAACTTTATGCATTTAGATATTCATATTGTAGTATAATGAGACTTTTTACTGACGTAATTTAACCTACAGGTTACAAATCGGTATTTTATTAAATTATTAAATAATATAACATTATTATCTATACCATAACAACACTATTATATATACCATAACACTATTAATAATGGAAGCGCATAACACTATTACATATCCTGTCTGTCTGTATGTTTTTTTACAAAAAACTCTCAAAAACTACATATATTGTTAGCAGGTGAACTTATTAATGAACTTACGACACTATACTGGGCTATACAACACTATACAATTTTATAAAAGACTAGTGATACAACACTATATAATGCTATACGAGACTATATGACACTATACAGCGTTATACAAGACTATACGAGTATACAACCCTAGCTTACAACACTACACAATATACAAGCCTATACGACACTATACAACACTATATAACGTTATACAATTAAGACTATATAACAATATATAAAGGCTGTACGACACTATACAACAGCATGCAACAACGTTATACATGACTATCCAACAGTATATAAGGTTATACGACAGTATACAAAGTTATACAAGACTATAAGAATTATGACACTATACTACACTACACTACACTATACAACACTATACATGGCACTATAATACACTAAAGAAGACTGTACAACACTACACAACGTTATGCAACACTATATGTCACTATATAAGGCTATACGATACTATACAATGTTAATTATACAAGACTATACGACATTATATAACACTATACAGCAATATACGACACTATACGATAATACATAAGACTATACGATACTATACAACACTATACAACGTTGTACAAAACTATGTAATACTATATAATTCTATAACACTCTATACGACACTATACAGCGTTATACAAGACTATGGGACATGCACTATACAAGAGTATTCAACACCATACGACACTACACAATAATATACAAGGCTTTACGACACTATACAACACTATTATAATGTTATTCAAGACTCTACATAAGAGTATATAAAGGCTATACAACACTAGTATACTACACTGTACAACACAATACCATGTTATACAAGACTATAAAATTTTTGACACTATACAAGATTATACATGACACCATACTACACTGTATAAGACTATACAACACTGCACAACCTAAGGCAACACTATACGACACTATATAAGGCTATACAATACTACACAATGTTAAATATACAAATCTATTACGACATTATACAAGACTATACAGCACTATACAGCAATATATAAGTCTATACGACACTATACAACACATACAACACCATATAAGCCTATGCAACACTATACTACGCTCTGCTACGTTATACAAGACTATACAACAATATATAAATTTACAATGTTATACAAGGCTATACAACAGTATATAAAGCTATATGACACTAAACGACACTATGCAACATTATACAACAGTATACAAGTCTACACAACGCTATATAAGGCTATACGGCACTATACGGCACCATACGACACTATAAACCAGGTATAGTGATATACAACTATAAAGGTTAGGGTTAAACGCCAAAAAAGGGGGTTTGGCTAAAACATTTCGATGTCATCAGTTTCCGAGTTAGAATTTTACGCTGAATCCAAAGGTAGTACTTTCGTTCCCAGACTCCTCTTCGTTCCGGAGATATCACGGCCTGAAAATTTAGCGAAAAAGGGGTGTGGCCAAAAAATATCGATGAAGTCATTTTGTGAATCATAATTTTACGCTGAATCCAATGGTGCTACTCTCGTTCCCAGTCTCCTCGTTGTTCCGGAGTTATTGCGGCCTGAAAACGTAGCGAAAAAGGGGTGTGGCAAAAAATATCGATGACGTCATTTTGTGAATCAAAATTTTAGCTGAATCAATGGTGGTACTCTAGTTGCCAGGCTCCTCTTTTTTCCGGATATAGTGTGGCCTGAAAATTTAGCGAAAAAGGGGTGTGGCCAAAAAATATCGATGACGTCATTTTCTCAATTACAATTTTTCGCTGAATCCAATGGGGGTACTCTTTTTCCCTGGCTCCTCTTTGTTCTGGAGATATCGTGGCTTCAATATTTAGCGAAAAACGGGTGTGGCCAAAAAATATCGATGACGTCATTTTCTGAATCAGAAATTTTTGCTGAATCCAATAGTGGTACTGTCATTCCCAGGCCGCTCTTCGTTCCGGAGGCATTGCAGCCTGAAAATTTAGCGAAGAAGGGGTGTGGCCAAAAATATCGATGACCTCATTTTCTGAATCAGAATTTTACGCTGAATCCAATGCTTGTACTATAGTTCCAAGGCTTCTCTTTGTTCCGGAGATATCGCGGCCTGAAAATTTAGCGAAAAAGGGATGTGCCCAAAAGATATCGATGACGTTATTTTGTGAATCAAAATTTTAGCTGAATCCAATGGTGGTACTCCAGTTGCCAGGATCCTCTTTGTTCCGGATATAGCGCGGCCTGAAAATTTAGCCAAAAAGGGATGTGACCAAAAAATAGTGATGACGTCATTTTCTCAATTAGAATTTTTCGCTGAATCCAATGGTGGTACTCTTTTTCCCAGGCTCCTCTTTATTCTGGAGATATCGCGGCCTGAAAATTAAGCGAAAAAGGGGTTTGGCCAAAAAATATCGATGAAGTCATTTTGTGTATTATAATTTTACGCTCAATCCAATGGTGGTACTCTTTTTCCCAGGCTCCTCTTTATTCTGGAGATATCGCGGCCTGAAAATTTAGCGAAAAAGGGATGTGGCCAAAAAATATCGATGACGTGATTTTCTCAATTCGAATTTTTCGCTGAATCCAATGGTGGTACTCTTTTTCCCTGGCTCCTGTTTATTCTGGAGATATCGCGGCCTGAAAATTTAGCCAAAAAGAAATGTGGCCAAAAAATATCGATGACGTCATTTTCTCAATCCGAGTTTTTCGCTGAATCCGGTGGTGATACTCTAGTTTCCAGGCTCGTCTTCGTTCCGGAGATAGCGCGGCCTGAAAAGTTAGCCAAAAAGGGATGTGGCCAAAAAATATCGATGACGTCATTTTGTCAATTAGAATATTTCGCTGAATCCAGTGGTGGTACTCTAGTTCCCAGGCTCCTCTTCATTCCGGAGATATTGCGGCCTGAAAAATTAGCGAAAAAGTGGTGTGGCCACAAAATATCGATGACGTCATTTGCTGAATCATAATTTTACGCTGAATCCAATGGTGGTACGCTCGTTCCCAGGCTCCTCTTCGTTCCGGAGATATCGGGGCCTAAATATTTAGGGAAAAAGGGCTGTGGACCTCTCAGAACTTTGTTATACCTTTAAGCATCAGGCCCCATTACACCATCAGGCCCCACAAGTCATAAGTCTGTTCACTTTCTTGCTAGGTTCTTGGAATGAATGGCTACGAGCACTTGGTCAAGGCATCCTCCAATATTCTGGCCAAGAAAGTCCTTCAGTTGTTGGGCCAAAAACACAATGCTGTGGCAACATCGATATCTACAATCAAAAAAGACATCATCCTGATAGTAAGTGTACTACATTACCATATAATATTGTAACAATCAGTTAATCCTGACAGAACTTATATCCTCTTTCCTCCCACAAACATGCACTGTATAAAGTCTATCTACACGGCACAATTTTTCCTATACAATTCTGACCCTGGTGTATGTGATCGAATAAATGTGGAATCCGCACTAGTTGTCATATGTCAGAATAACAATTGTATACCATGAATCGGATCATGTAGTTAGGCCTATACAATGTATGTAAAATTCTTATAATATTATTCACTAAATATAGCGAAAGTTTATGAGAGAGGTATCGGAGGAAGAAGCCAAGCAGCTAAAGGACTTCTGGGGGGATTTCTACAGCTGGAAGAATGATACCCTTCCACGACATCTTAGTTTTGAAGATTGGGAAAAGACGCGAAAAGAGGACATGCATTACTATGCAGAAGACTAAGCATATACTTCATGCTTAAGTCTTCTGGACAGAAATGCCATGCAGGTTTATTCATCCAGAGTAGAACATAACAAGTCATATGCTTTGCATATAGAGATAAAAGAGGTGGACAAATTGGCACACATTTTTACTTCAAGTATTTTTAACCATTTCGTTTGACTTGGTTATGTAATCTCCAATTTTTTTCTTCTTATCTATGACCTCCATGGTGCAAAGTATTCTGGTATTTAGACTACACAAATTAATTTGAGCTACAAAAAGATTGAAAAACAAAGAATACAATGCAACACAACTACACACATTGATTTACATGTAACCTTCAATATATGTAAATCAATTGTACCCTGTCTAACGCCAGACGATTTTACTCTGTCTAACGCCAGACGATTTTACTCGTCAAGGGGAGAGCGCTGGCGCTTAATTGGTTAACTGGCCTATCTGCCCATGTGTCTAGTTAACCCATTGAGTGGCGTTGCAACCTACTTTAGTATTTTACTCTGTCTAACGCCAGACGATTTTACTAGTCAAGGGAGAGCGCTGGCGCTTAATGGTTAAAATATGCCTTTTCAGTTTTTGGGTTTTCCTTTGCAGAACTCATGTTGCAGAACTCATCAGTACTATCCCAAATAATCCTTTTTCATGAATAGAAGATCTTGGATCAACTGGATGATCTTTTATTTTTCTAAAACAGACAGTGGCAAAGATTCATCGCCGTTGCTTTTGCAGCAAGTCTGTTGTCATCGCCATTGCGACAGGTCTGTTAACGACAATTTGTAGCAAGTCTGTTGTCATCACCATTGCGACAGGTGTGTCGACATCAAAGTGCAGCAAGTCTGTTGTCATGCTGATGCGGGCAAGTATCGTCAAGCCGCAACAAGCCGAGCGAACGCATCTGATATGGGGCTTGGTGGCAACAATTCGCGTGCAGCCTGATGACAGACTTGCTGCAAGATGTGCTAACTTGGCCGTGTATGATTAGGTACAAGTTCTCGTAAACATCCAGAACAAATTATTTTGCGTGTTTAAATTTGCCACCAACATTAACAAACATAAAGACTTTGAAGATCCGTTAACAGCTTTAGCTTTTACACAGAATAACCAATTTTTTAAGATTGAATTTTTATTATTTTGCAAAGGACGAGGTTTGAACTTATAACACTGCATTTAATTTTGGTAGGCATTAGCTTTGTATTTCAAGGTGGTTGATCAATCGAAAACACCCGTCTTTGGGTGTTTGTGACCCTCTATTTGAAAGTTACATTTTGGTTTGTCTCCCTGAGCAATGTATAAATTTAAATACATGCAGTAAATGACATTTTTATGCTCATTTCTTGTAATGCCTCGAAAACCTCGTGGATGAATCTGTAAGGCTTCCAAAGTCGGATTTCTCGCTGAGCAAAGTTGTGGCATACATAAGCAGTCTACCTAACCCCCGAACTGAATTACCTATGTCGCCTGGAACAAAACTGAACATCGCGCATACGGTAGAAGGAAAAGTTTCAATTCATTTTAGGCAATGTCATCCAATCATAAAATCAACATTTGATGCAAAATCGTACTGTGTGAACTCAATAGTCAACATACGAAGTTGTAGTAGTGTCAAGCTTATTTGTTATTATTTTGTATCTTTCTTTAGAGACTTCAACGCAGGCTGAAGCACGTGGAAAAGCAAATTGGGGTGCCCAGAAAACTGCAAAAGTGTTTGACGCTATGACGGCAGGCTACTGTATATGTCCTCAGAAGAAAGCGAGGTCGACGAAACAACAAAAAGGATTGTGCGTTACAACGTTCGTAGCCTAACCTGGGAGAGTCCATCTCTATACGAAGAGCAAAGAAAAAGTTAGACAGGCTCCGCACCTTGTCTTTGTCAGAACTGGTACGGAGCAGAATTGTTCAGTCGCGAGGATGGACAGCCTTCCATTCGACCTAATCCAAACGACTGCCCGGAGTGGGCAGCTAAGAACAAGGATGACAATGTTGATGGGAGTGCCCAGTCATTAATTCTAGTGGCTCTTCATTGAATGACTTTGTTAATGACATTTTAAATGATCAAGACTCTGATTGTTTTAGTTTTTCAGTATAGTACAGACCCACGATATATCGCCCAAAGTTTTCCATGTTCTAATATATTAAGAGTGCTATATATATTTGTTCTGAACCTTCATGGCTTTAAACAGGTTCATACAAAATTCTAAATAGAAATATTAGACTGAAAGGTTTTTATTCGTGGGTTTTCATTCTGCACGTGATAATTTGATAATCAAATTTATGGGTTTGCGTAATTTGCACTATTTATACGATATGCATTTAAATATTCTGCATGGCAGATTTTTATTTTATTGATATGGTAAATATAAATTTGAAGAAAAAATTATATGTGCTGAAATCTTTTTTTGGTCTTTGGAGACATTACTTCCGGCTTTGCTATTAAACTCACTGCCACTGGAGCAGATTGTTTGCTATTAAGTCTAAATCTGGGAAACCCCAGAGAGATCTATGAATGGCATTATTTTTATTTCATTGATCATCTTACCTACACGTACAATTTATTAACAAAAATATCTAAAACATGGCTTAATTGTAACTATTATTATTTTAACATTTGCATTTGCGATTTTGAATAGTTTGTACGTTTAACCATTAATGTTTAATTAATCATTAACGGTTAAACAATACTATAAGTATTTAAATGGCAAATGGAAACGTCAAATAGACAATACACGTTTCTTTTCTGTCCTTTTCGTACAACATTAGCCCAAATGTGTTTTAAGGTTAAATAAAGATACAAAAAACCTTTGCTTAAAAAGTTGAGTAAAGATATGCACCTTTTCACAGTTTCAACACCACATTAAATGTGATTAAAAGTTAAATAAAAATACAAAACACCTTATCTTAAAGTTGAATAAAGGCATGTGCAGGTACCTTTTCACAATTTCAACACACATTAAATGTGATTAAAGGTAAAATGAAGATTCAAAACACCTTTGCTTAAAGTTGAGTAAAGACATGCACCTTTTTACAATTTCAACACTACATTAAATGTGATTAAAGATGTAAAAATACCAGAGCGGAAAGCTTTGTATATGTAGCTTCAAGGTACCTTTACAACTCATTTCTCTTCGCAGTTAAAGACAAGTAAAACATCTTTAATTCCCTTTAAACAAACTTTTCTCATTCTTTAATAGGTCGTCTTTAATCATCTATAATTATACTATAATTTGGTTATTTAAAGCCTCCAGAAAAATCTTTAATCTGCATGCTGAAAGGAGAGTTTAGGTACATTTACTAAATTTAATCAAACTGATTAAATCTGAATAAAGCCGCCAATAACATCGCTTTACGCCACCTTTAACCATGATGATAGCTACTGATTTCGTCCTGTGAAAACTATAGCTTAAATAATAGTAGACGTTTCTTGCTTTGTCAGGAAACATCACAGCTCATGAAGACACGGTTTTTGAGCTTTATAACCGGCCGAGGCGGAAGTAAATCATGAAGTCGGGAAAACGTTTTACTTAGAAAGATTATTTTGCAAAACATTCTCGTACATACAAGAATCATAAAAATACAAATGTTGAATTGTTAATATTTTCGACTGTCAAGTTCAGTTATTTTTAAACAATATGTTGTTAGCCAATCAGAATGCAAAATTGACCGACCCGGACCAGGGCATCCTCTGTTCTCACCTCGTCCTCATACGAAAGCCCTGGAAACGAGGTTGCATGGTCCTATAATGCCCTACTTGGGGCCAATTACTAACCATTCTTCATTAAGTTTAGATATCATAAGCCAAGCATTGCAACAAGCGTTTGGAGATGACTGTCCTCAAGAATCTGCAAGATACTAGCATTGCTGATAAATTTGGCAAAGTACATCACAAGATAAATAAACAATACAGTAGTAATGTTCTCTCTCTCTCTACTATTGAAGTAACTTTTCTCTCTCGAGCTCTCATAGTGCAACATAAATATTGCTGGGCCATCTTCACGTATAATTCAAAGAGAACAATGCAAGGTATGTATGTTTGCAGATAACTTGTAATAAGATGTTTGTGATGTTACTCTGAGTGTATATCCACACCAGGGAAAAACGTGCATTTTTGAAAGTCGTCCCCAGGCCGAAAAATCAATATTTTGCTATGTTTATTCCACAAGTATGCTTCATTTGAAGAGCTATATCGACTAAAAAAATCGGATTTTTTCATTTTTTCGGCCAAAATTTTCGTTTGTTCTCCCCTAGCTTCGCCCCCATTCAACCGATTTTCTTCATTATAGATCATTACAAGACCTTTCGAATGAGCTGTGTTTCGTCACAAACAGTCTTATAGGCCACAAAGTTACGGCCGTGCCCCAAAGGATTTTTTTTCAAAAAACACTTTTCCAACTTTGTGCCGTCATAGCTCCGCCCCCTTTCAATTTAACTTGACGAAACTTGGCACAAGGTAAGCTCGGTACTCCATCTATCCATTCATTCCTGATACCATTCAACTACATTCTAATTTAAGTTCTAAAATTAAAGTTGAGTTCTTTCCATGTTTTATTGAATCATTGTAGAGAATTTTCATTTTCCGAGAATTTATTATAAATAAATAAATTAACAGTCAGTAACTGTTTGAAAACATTTGTAAATATTCCTTATACTCGTAGAGAAACTATATTACATGACAACTGAAGCAATAGTTCGAACATTGCCTGGAGGCCTGGTGCCTAGTTTAAGTGTCGGAGCGTAAAATGTCATGGGATAGCGTCGTTTCGAATTTTTGTGCTAAAAATTTGAAAGCACGTTTACATGTCGTTCATGGTGAGCAAATTTATCGAAATTGGAAACCCAAACGATGGAAAAAGCATTTATAGTTTTATTTTGACTTGCTATTTAAGCACTTTAATTGCGAAAGAATGTAGTGAAAAACGACTGTTACTTGAGCCATGTGTCAGTGTTGTAACGGGTCACCTACAGGTCGAGTCACGAGTCGAGTCA
This sequence comes from Paramuricea clavata, assembly GCA_902702795.2. Classification (NCBI taxonomy): domain Eukaryota; kingdom Metazoa; phylum Cnidaria; class Anthozoa; order Malacalcyonacea; family Plexauridae; genus Paramuricea; species Paramuricea clavata. The sequence goes on along the minus strand of CACRXK020001043.1, from coordinate 49,822 downwards.
TTTCAGTTTTCTGCTCGAGTCGAGTCAGTGGCTTCACTCGAGTCGAGTCAGCGGTTTCACTCGAATCAAGTCGAGTCACTGGTTTATGTCGAGTCGAGTCAATAGCTAGACTTGACTTGAGTCAGGGAATTTGATCAAGTCCACCCCCATCCTCGTTAGCAGGGCCTCTCGGCCGCGCGCGTCCTCCCTACGCCCTGGGATATACGCAACCGGAAGTGCAAGAAAATTTTAGCACCCGTAACAATTTTCAAAGTGAAGTATTACGAAGAAACTAAGTATTTGCGTTGACATATGTTGATAGAATAATTTTTCCTTCCGAAAGCTGCTCAATTTCTGCGAAATAGCATTTCTCTGAGAAGCCAATCAAATCGTCTAACCCACAGCCTAATTTTCAACGTGTGACCGAGTGAAAATGGCTCTGGGGACAAGAATGGTCCACCTCATGCTTTCTGTAATGGTTCGCTACCCTACCTTGCAGTCTGAATTTAGTAATCAAATTTACGTTTTAAGCTAATCACCTTAGTCATGTAATAACAGTTTCTGGAGAGCTGTAGGCTATACCAATGTCACAGTTCTAGTCAATATTAAGTCGAGTGTACGTATATACAACTAGCATAACTTGCAACTGGAGTCAGAATTCACAAAGAATAGACTTTAATTAGCACTTCATAAATACCAAAAATAAAAATAGCCGGTCAAAATTAGTGTAAATACACAACATTTTCCATTTTAATCGCTGTGGCACTAGCGTTGTTTCTAAAAACAGAAAATGTAACATATAGGCATGCCCATCAGGAATATATTGTTTGCAAATCCCATATATTTTTGATAAAGTTTGGAAGTTCGCGTCGTTCACAGAGCTCATTGTTCTTCCCAAGCAATACAATCACAATATTTTTTATGAATTTATGCTGTACAAGTTGTAGCTGGGTTGACTCGAGTCATTTACGGCAAAATCAGCAAGTCGAGTGCGAGTCGAGTCATTTGGGACTGTTGACCCGACTCGAGTCGAGTTATTTTTCGTATTGGACTCGATTCGAGTCTCTGAAAATAGCGACTCGAGTCCACTCGAGTCCGAGTCAATGACCCGACTCGTATACAACACTGCCATGTGTCTGAAATCCTGTTGTATATAATTTTGAGTTTGCCGCGTTCAATTTGCATAAAAACATAGGAAATGTTGGTCTCTGGCAAGGAAAGATAGAATAAAATATCAATTCGAATTTATTATAGTAAATCCTGCACTAAATGGTGAACTAAGGCACTATTAATATTAATATTAACATTTTAGCAATAATTCAGTCTTTGCCACTCTTTGGCATATAATAATTTGGCACTTTTCTAGACCTTAATAATAAAACTTAATGTATAACTTAATAATAAAACGATATGAAATAATATATTAAACACACCAGTGCTTTTAACAATATGAAATAATATTTAAACATTTGAATGCTTTTAAGGATATGTTAGCATTTTAATACATGAATAAGGATTGGAATTACAGAAGAATTACAGCATTGAGTGTGATATACCAGCTATACGCCCGTATCCTAAAAGCTCACTCACACTCAATGAGTGGAGGCTCAAATCTGAGCTGCTCTTGAGTGACAATGCTGTTTTTGAGTAGCTTGAGGGTGAGTAGTCACCGCGTAAGGTATGACACTAGCCCTCCAGCTATTCAAGAACATCAGTGACACTCGAGAAAAGCTCAGATTGAACCCTCACTCATTGAGTGTGAGTGTGAGTTTCTGAATACTGGCGATAGTGTATTCATCTTAACAAATCAAGCTGCAACTATGTTGCTTTACTTTTTCTAATGCCATGCAGACAATTTCACTCGTCAAGGGGAGATTCTTCCAAGCTCTTTGTTAATGAGCTTCAATTGTATAAAATGATGTGCTTGTAAAGGCTGGAAGATGTACGAGCGTTGAGACAATGCCAAATGTTCTCTTTATATGTTTTCAGATTAATATTGGAACTGGGTTATAGCCCGGTTCCAGATATTGTTATCTAGTCTCAACAATCAGAACTGGATTGAGTTGACAAACTGGTGTCAGTGTAAGCTGAGAATTAACAAGAATAAATAGTCTTCTTTTAGTGCTTTCTATGAAGGAAATGACGAAGTGGCCCAGCTAAGGTAGCCACCAAGGCCAAACGAATCAGTGCGAATCTTATAAACAGCCCCTACAAAAATTTAGTAACTAGTAGAAACATAATTACACATGAATCCTAAATCTACCCAAATGCAGCCATTTTAAGGCCTGTTTACACTGTGCTCAATTTTGGTACCCGTAAAATGATTACCATGCTTGGACTACCTATTCATACAGGCCGAGCACGGATAAATTTGATACAGGTATCAATTTTATTTGTTCCGTACCAAAAATTGAGTATAGTGTACAATAGGACTTTAGTAGTTTAGTGCTTTAATAATCTAAATTATGCCAGAAGTATAAAGGGTCATGCACTGTACAATAGCCAATTTTCTGTAATGAATGAGTTATTACAGTATAGTACATGTAGAGCTGTCCATAGGCCTCCGATAATGCAGGGGACCTGCTATTTTTCCTTATGTGCTCTGTCTTGTTAAATTAATTTACTCTGTCTTGTTAATTTACTCTGTCTGATACCAAACAATTTTACCTATCTTTCCATACTTCATACTAAGTTCATGCATGAGAATTATATTGTACATCAATTATGGCAGCACAGATGACACAAACATTCGTTAAATATTACATCAAGTTTGAAACAAACAGGTTATATTTTATTTGTAGGTTTCCATGGCGATAAAACATATAATACTTTTGTTTGTGGAAACTCCATATGTAGTTACATGGTGTTTCTACATACAAAACTATTATATAGCTAGTAGAAAACTAGCGTGGCAAACTGGGTATGAAAATTTGCTCCAAACTCTTTGCAAACTTCAGATGAAAAGATTAGGGTCGGTGATTTCTTTGGCCTAACTCATTAGTACGCTCTACTATCTCCTGCAACCTAGTAGATAGTTAATTAAGCCAATTAATGTAGGCCTATACCTGGTAACACATTAGACATGGCTACCCTAAGGGCATCCCCTATTTGGCCTAACACTAGATTATTCTTGCCGTCTCAATACCAATTAAATCTGAAACATATTAAATAAATCTGAGTTTATAAATTCCTATTTATTCAAATTTTGTTCTGGATGATACAGTCTATGGAAAGACAGGTGCTATGCAGTACACGGTACATGACAAATGCTGTGGGGCTCGAAGAGGAGTAACTAAAAGCAAACCAGCCATGCATTAACAATTAATGACTTTTAGGTACTCATTTATTTCTAGACATGTATATAAATATAACTATGTAATATTAGGAAATTTTAAATAAGTGTAGGTTATAGTAATTTAGTGTAATTACTCCGCCCCAGGGGCCAGTTGTTCAAAGCTGGATTAGTACTAACCCTGGGTTAAAATTAACCTGCTGTTTAGTTTGTGTATTTCCACACGTCTGTTTATTTCAAAACTTCACAGTTGCAGCAACTTCATGTTGCAGAAGAGGAAATAGTTTTATGCAAGAAATGAATCTCACTTGGTGGCACTTATGTGACATACCTGGTTCGTAGGTAATATCAACGCTGAAATATTTTTCTCTTCCGCTCTTCTCGCGTGAGAGGAAACTCAACCAAATCGGAACATTCACTTGGTTGACTGTTAAAAGTAACAGGAGGGAAGGGGTTTTGAGATGATCTTCTACGATCGATCGTGTTCACTGTTTTTACTGGAAAACTTCTGACAACGATTGAAATGCGTAATTTTGTCCGGTTGATGGAAAATAGGCAGCAGCTTTGGGATTTTCCGAGTCATGTTCATCAAGCCATTTGCGATTGGCATTTTGAAATATCTTAGTTGAAATAGACGCTTTCTATTCCTGTTAACTGTTCACTTTTGTTTGACTACTAAATTATAGGAGTTGCAACGAACAGAGGGGTCGGACAATGTAGGATAATTTCAATTAATCGACAGGATTCTGCCCCCTATCAGCGCTCCCCCGGTCATATTAGTAGGAAAAAACCCGGTGAAATAGGGTTAAAGCCGCTACAATTCGTGGGAGATAGAAGACGTCGAATAATCTTATTCCGTCCGTAAAAAGATCATTAACTCATTCTTTAGAAGAAACATCCATAACTCGGTATAAAAAAAAATAACTCGTGCAACACCGACCGACGTCATTAGGAGTTCAATTTGTAGTAAAATGGCAAAGGCAGTGACGGAAGCGACTTAGGAACTTCTAACATCATTACATCCTGTGGTCCCTCACTCCAGAAGAACACGAAATCATTTGACCAAGAGAAAAAGGACAAAAACGATGCACCGTCGCTTCCATGCTGTGACGAAATTACTATTGGTAACGTCTCCAACACAATTACTATTTGGTAACGTCTTCATTTTTGTTTGACTTAAACTATTGGAGTTGCAAAGAACAGAGGAGTTGGACAATGTAGGTTAATTTAAATTAATCGACAGGATCCTACGCCCTTTCAGCATACCCCCGGTCATATTAATATGAAAAACCCCAGCACAAATAGGGTTAAAGCTGCTACAATTCTTGAGAGGTGGGAGACGTTGAATAATCTTAATCCGTCCGTAAAAAGATCATTAACTCATTCTTTGGAAGAAACATCCATAACTCGGAAAAAAAATGTGACTCGAGCAACACCGACCGACGTCACGATGAGTTAAATTTGTAGTAAAATGGCAAAAGGCAGAGATGGAAGCGACTCAGGAACTTCTAACACCATTACATCCTGTGGTCTCTCACTCCAGTAGAACACGAAATCATTTGACCAAGAGAAAAAAGACAAAAACGATGCACAGTCATTTCCATGCTGTGACGAAATTACTATTGGTAACGTCTCCAACACAATTACTATTTGGTAACGTTTTTTGTTTGACTTAAACTATTGGAGTTGCAAAGAACAGAGGGTTGGACAATGTAGGTTAATTTAAATTAATCGACAGGATCCTGCGACCTTTCAGCATACCCCCGGTCATATTAATATGAAAAACCCCGGAACAAATAGGGTTAAAGCTGCTACAATTCTGGAGAGGTGGGAGACGTTGAATAATCTTAATCCGTCCGTAAAAAGATCATTAACTCATTCTTTGGAAGAAACATCCATAACTCGGAAAAAAAAATGTGACTCGTGCAACACCGACCGACGTCACGATGAGTTCAATTTGTAGTAAAATGGCAAAAGGCAGAGATGGAAGCGACTCAGGAACTTCTAACACCATTACATCCTGTGGTCTCTCACTCCAGTAGAACACGAAATCATTTGACCAAGAGAAAAAAGACAAAAACGATTCACCGTCGTTTCCATGCTGTGACGAAATTACTATTGGTAACGTCTCCAACACAATTACTATTTGGTAACGTCTTCATTTTTGTTTGACTTAAACTATTGGAGTTGCAAAGAACAGAGGAGTTGGACAATGTAGGTTAATTTAAATTAATCGACAGGATCCTGCGCCCTTTCAGCATACCCCCGGTCATATTAATATGAAAAACCCCGGTACAAATAGGGTTAAAGCTGCTACAATTCTTGAGAGGTGGGAGACGTTGAATAATCTTGATCCGTCCGTAAAAAGATCATTAACTCATTCTTTGGAAGAAACATCCATAACTCGGAAAAAAAATGTGACTCGAGCAACACCGACCGACGTCACGATGAGTTCAATTTGTAGTAAAATGGCAAAAGGCAGAGATGGAAGCGACTCAGGAACTTCTAACACCATTATATCCTGTGGTCTCTCACTCCAGTAGAACACGAAATCATTTGACCAAGAGAAAAAAGACAAAAACGATGCACCGTCGTTTCCATGCTGTGACGAAATTACTATTGGTAACGTCTCCAACACAATTACTATTTAGTAACGTCTTCATTTTTGTTTGACTTAAACTATTGGAGTTGCAAAGAACAGAGGAGTTGGACAATGTAGGTTAATTTAAATTAGTCGACAGGATCCTGCGCCCTTTCAGCATACCCCCGGTCATATTAATATGAAAAACCCCGGTACAAATAGGGTTAAAGCTGCTACAATTCTTGAGAGGTGGGAGACGTTGAATAATCTTGATCCGTCCGTAAAAAGATCATTAACTCATTCTTTGGAAGAAACATCCATAACTCGGAAAAAAAAATGTGACTCGTGCAACACCGACCGACGTCACGATGAGTTCAATTTGTAGTAAAATGGCAAAAGGCAGAGATGGAAGCGACTCAGGAACTTCTAACACCATTACATCCTGTGGTCTCTCACTCCAGTAGAACACGAAATCATTTGACCAAGAGAAAAAAGACAAAAACGATGCACCGTCGTTTCCATGCTGTCACGAAATTACTATTGGTAACGTCTCCAACACAATTACTATTTAGTAACGTCTTCATTTTTGTTTGACTTAAACTATTGGAGTTGCAAAGAACAGAGGAGTTGGACAATGTAGGTTAATTTAAATTAATCGACAGGATCCTGCGCACTTTCACCATACCCCCGGTCATATTAATATGAAAAACCCCGGTACAAATAGGGTTAAAGCTGCTACAATTCTTGAGAGGTGGGAGACGTTGAATAATCTTGATCCGTCCGTAAAAAGATCATTAACTCATTCTTTAGAAGAAACATCCATAACTCGGAAAAAAAAACGTGACTCGAGCAACACCGACCGACGTCACGATGAGTTCAATTTGTAGTAAAATGGCAAAAGGCAGAGATGGAAGCGACTCAGGAACTTCTAACACCATTACATCCTGTGGTCTCTCACTCCAGTAGAACACGAAATCATTTGACCAAGAGAAAAAAGACAAAAACGATGCACCGTCGTTTCCATGCTGTGACGAAATTACTATTGGTAACGTCTCCAACACTCACAAAACGGTCGCGATTCAAGTTCAGTCAAAATACACCAAACCACTCTGATGCCTACACCATAGTACTTGGAAAAAACAAGGAAGCAAGGTCACCAGCAGTAGTTCGCCATGTTGCTACACCACCATCTGATCATGCGAGTTTAATTAAGCACCAGACAATTCAACCAGTCAACTTCAATGGCCTCAGTTGAGAGTGGAAGTCACCAGCAATATTTGCCCATGTTTGTTCGCCACCATCTGATCATGAGAGTTTAAGCACCAGAAACATTGTCCCTAAAGGAAAAATCAAAAGTGAGAATGACTGTTCAACTGCAAATAACCGGCCAACAAGTGGAAGTAAGGTGCTTATGAAACGAAATTTTTACCTCATTTTTTATTGTCTTATTACAAGGTACTGCTTAAATGATGAAGAATGACATTTACAGTTTGTTCGTAACTCATCTCATTCCCACGTTATCGCTCTTTCTATATTTTGAGTTGTGACGTCACTAGTTTGACCCAAAATGGGCTGCAATAACAAGAAAATCTGATATCTTGATGATCATTTAATAAAATTCAATGAAACTTGACACACTTAGTGGGTGCAACGAAGTGAACAATTTGGCTTGTTTTTATGGTTGTTATGGCAACACACTCGTCCCCAGTCCCCTCTCTTCCAAGTTCTATATGATCCATTTCCAACGAAATAAATGATAATTTCTGCAATTGACGCTTATTACTATCATACATATCGTTATTGTGATCAGTTTAAACCGTTATAACATACAAATATCCTCTGCAAGAAGTCTACAGGAGGAAATTTGTGAAAAGGAAGAGAGGAGATTGGGCACGAGTGTTTTGCCATGACAACCACACGACCGTCCAAAAATATTCATATGGGTGCACTCACTAAGTGTACCGAGTTTCATTGAATTATTTTATTAAATACGCACTAAGATATCAGACTTTCTTGTTATTGCCATTATCTTAAGTCAAACTACAATCCTGGAAAAAAATATATTAGTAGACTTCTTAAATTTTCAAACTTTGTCCCCCTCCCCCCTTATACAATGTTGGTATTTAGGTGACATATGTTGCAAATCCACTTTACCTGAACCAACATTGTTTCGGGGGGGGGGGGAGGGGGTAATTTAAAGTAAATAGTTGCTTTAATTGAAAAATGCTCACATTTTCATCATATGTTTTCAAATTTGGGTGTATTTTTCGAAAAGTCTACAGATATTTTTTCCAAGATTGTAGTGACGTCACAACTCGAAATTTAGAAAGTGCGATAACTTGAGAATGAGATGAGATATGAAGAAACTGTGAACGTCGTTGTTCATTCCTCCAGCAGTACCTTTTAGCAGAACAATAAAAATTGAGGTGAAAATGTCGTTTCATAAGCACTTTAAGTTTGTTGATGAAGCTACGATTTTCTGTACTCCAAATATCAGCTGTCAAGATTCTTGTATGTGGGATCATACAGGACTATTTCTAATTAATATTTGAATGAAATGTTTTCAGTAGTGTTCATTAGGTGCCGTATCAGTGGTTTTATATGGGATAAAAAATCGTGTTCATTTTTACTTTTAGCTTTGATTTTTATTTCGCCAGTGAACTTTTTGGGTGCGTCATTTTTTAAATACTGTTTAATAAACGAGCAGGAGTGTTTTATTAGGTTTAAAGCCACTAGCGAACAGCGCGCGAGCGGCTTTTGACCGAATAAAACACGACCTGCGAGTTTATTAAACGGCTTCAAACAGGACTACAAATTCAATAGATATACTATACTGCCTGTCGAACCGAGACGCCCAAATCAAACCGATAAATCCCATATTGGGCATGCAACTACTATTAAAGACGAAAAATATCAGGCAACAAATAGATATGAAATACAAAGCGATACTACCCACTCGGAAGTCAATGAGTTCGTGGACTATCATGAACATACATATATACATACATACATACACTTTATTTCAACACGGAAGAATCATCAGTACAAGAATAAAATACACAAATTTAAAAATATACAATGTTAGTCAAAAGATAAAAATAATAATTACTGTTTCACATGATTGCCGTGCAAGAGTCCATACTCAATGTACTATAGGAAATTAGTCAATTCGACGTTGAATGAATTGAGAGAAGGGGCTGATCAGAGCTGTTCTGACAAGCTGTTCCACAGGGATGCACCACTGTAGCTGAAAGAACGTTTTAAATAGTCTGTTCAAGGTTTTGGAACAGACAATTTATTTAGAGAATTTCTCAGATCATAATTGCTCACTTTGGGTGTAAATAACTGCTGCAAGTATTGAGGAGCACAATTATTATTAACTTTGTACATTTGGATACTTTTTGCTTCATGCGATTTTTTGCCAAAACACTCCATCCCAACTCAGAAAGTAGGGATGCTGACGAAACCTCATACGAGGACCTGGTCATTACCCTAGCCGCACGATTTTGCAGCTTTTGTAGTTTCTCACCCAGTTTTAAACCAATACCATCCCAAACTGGGGAGCAATAAGTAAAATAGGGCTCGACCAGGCCCCTGTATGCCTTCACAGCCGTTTCTCCATTGATGAAAGGTCTTACGCGCTTAAGAGCACTAATACCGGACGAAATTTTTTTGGTTATATTATTGATATGGTTTTTCCAAGTTAAGTGCTCGTCGATTGTTAGACCTAATGACATTGTAGATTGAACTTTTTTTATCTTTTCGTTGTCTACAAAGACATTTAAATCGTTGGTTTCACTGAAAGTTCCAAGTCTGTGACGGGAGCCAATGACCATAAGTTCGGTTTTTGCAATATTAGGACTTAATTTATTGGATTGTAGCCAGGTATTTAGATTGATCAATTCCGCATTCATTGCGTCTTCCAACTCAGAAAGATCATGGCTATGAAAAGTTGGTTAGAGCGAAATAAAGAAAGCAGAAGAATGACAGCCAAACACCGATATGGAAAATCTATCAACGCGTTCACAAACAACAAGCACGAGCAGCTTAACCAGAAGCAGGATGAACCTCAAGCCAAAGGAAATACATCAGCAACGGTAATTATAGTTGGTGATTCTATAATAAAGCATCTTAATAAACGACGGTTGCAACGATCAATTACCAAGACACATAAGATCAGAACAGGAACATACAGCGGTGCAAACAGTAGCGATGAAACACCATATAAAATCGTGAATGTTAGGGTTTGTAATCGAAGTGAGAATATATACATTTTAAGACCTAAGCAGGAACGACTGCGAAAAATGCAGCACAAGGTCCTCTGGTAGGAATTGAACCTACGGCCCTGCGATTCCGGTGCAGCGCTCTAACCAACTGAGCTATAGAGGCCAGTTGTTGAGCTGTAAATGTAAGTTCATGTATATATAGGTAATCGGGTGTGCGGGTTGTTATTACATGAACTTACGGTTACAGCTCAACAACTGGCCTCTATAGCTCAGTTGGTTAGAGCGCTGCACCGGAATCGCAGGGCCGTAAGTTCAATTCCTACCAGAGGACCTTGTGCTGCATTTTTCGCAGTCGTTCCTGCTTAGGTCTTAAAATGTATATATTCTCACTTCGATTACCAACCCTAACATTCTAATATTAATTCCACCATGTGAAGTGCAAGAATCCATCATATAAAATCGTGCCTGGAATGGCAACCAGACAAAATAATCCTTCATGTTGGAACCAACGACATTGGTAATAAAGAAGCCACTGAAATTGCAGAAGGAATCGCTGAAATCGGACAACTAATTAAACAGGTGAGTAGCAAAACTGAAATTGCTATTTCACAGATTGTTAATAGAACAGACAAGACAGGAATAACTAAGAAAATTAATGAGGTAAATGAAAACCTAGCACATTATTGTAAATGGAATAAATGGGGCTTAATTAGACATGATAACGCCACATTCAAACATTTAAACTCTTATGGATTACATCTTAATAGGTCTGGGCTGCAGTGCTTGCGAAAATATTACTTTGTTTTTAAACAGCACTCCTAATTGAGAAACAAAGACGGTCAAGAAACCCAGATAAGAAATTCAAACGACGAATAATGACAAATATACCGACGCTAACAAAGATAGTTTTCGAACAAATCCGCATGCTCCTAAAATAAATCGTAAAACAAAATACATACGCGGTTTTAAAATTGCTCATTTAAACATTAGAAGTTTAATTAAACATATTGTTCAATTCAGATACTTTCGTAACGAAAAACAATTCGACATAATGTGTCTTATTAAACGAAACAATTAATGATCATGAAGTTAATATTGAAGGCTATGACATTGTGAGAAAAGATAGAAATCGTAATGGTGGTGGGGTAGCTATTTATGTTCGAAGTACAATCAATTACATAATAAGTGCTGAGTTTGAGACAGCTTTATGGTCAATGTGGGAACAGGGATAATATTATAAATGTCGAATTTATTAAAGGTGACCCCCCTTTGCTAATTTAAATTTTAAGTTCGATGTGCGCAAGTAAAAATGTCCACCTTGTCCTTGAGATGGAAATACATTATGATAATAATGAGGTCACGTTGTTATTAGTTAAAGCAACGTGTTCTCTCATTAGAAATTCAAATTTGTTTTGCCAATAATGTATTAATAAATATGCACTTACAAAACTCTTTTCATCGTCATTGGAATCTTTGTTTGCTGAAATCGTCAAAATCTGTGCTGGAGCAAACATAGAAATGAACAGATATAAAAGTCAAATGACTGATGTAAAAACTAAATTGTCTATTTCTAAAATAGCAAAGAATTGATAAGGATTCTTATATGATGGAAAATAATTCATCGGGGTTCTTACCGGATATTGTACATATCATCTTCGTTGAAGTCATCTTTGATTTTCCACGAGGAAGAGCAAGGTTGGCAGGGTCATTCAGGTAAGATGAGGGATATTTGATAGGTTCAGGGATATCAACGACATAGCACTTCGGCGTAATTATCGGCTTGAACTCAGATTCGAACTCGAACTCATAAATTCCCTGGCCCCTATTCAAAAATATGAATCTGAACTCAATTCGATCCGCCAATATTGATTTCCGACGCATATGACGGGAAGTTTAAATATTAAAGAATCCCGCGAGTATTTGCAGTAGAAATACGAATATACCACCAAAAAATTCTGCGTGATCGATACTATATATTCCGAAATATTCGTATAATTTTACTGTTTCTCGCTCAATTTCTTACCTTGAAATGATCAATGCTGTGAAATTTATGCAAATCACACATTACCAATTTTGCTGTTGCATTTTGAATGTTCCGCCTGATTCAAATGCTTGTATCTTTGCTTCTTTTCAACGTATAATAAACCTTGCATTCTATAGCTCGGAGCAGTCTCGGAAAATTGCGAAATAATCTATGCCTATTATGGCGATTCTCGTGCTCAGAAAGTGTTCGGCCAACTTCGGACGCCAAATTCTTGGTAAAACATTACAGTTTCCTGGTAAAAGACTGCAGAAATCACTTCCGGAGTGTTTTTTACCCTAGATGCGGATTTTGATTGGCTTAGGCTGAAAAACAAACCTTTTAGAGCAATTTTCCTGATTATCGCGCACGAGCGTTGTAATGTATTGTGTTGTAATTGTATTGTTTGAATCGCATCCTCAAGACGCCCTTGGCCTTATTTTGCAAACTGATAGTGCTAGTGATGAGGGAATGTCTTCGTACGAAGACAAGTATCGCAACCTGGCATTGGGAATCGTGTCTGGAGTTTTAAGGCAAGTATTTTGATCATTTTTGGACATTCTATTTCAATGTCTTGCCGTTGCCATGGCGTTGTAAATTTATTTGCAGCTAGTACGACCAAGTATGTCCTCATATTTGTGTTTAAATAATCCTTCCATACTGAAATTGACAAATATAAATGGTATTTATTTATATTGTTGACGAAAATTGATGGTGTTTTAGGCATAAGAAACTCTGATTTCTAGGCAAAGTAAAATGAGCCTTGAGCACATGTTTGGTTGTTTGTTACATACATAATAGACCAAGTATTCATACTTATGTCTTACCAGTTTGACTCCTATTATAATTTCAAGTGGCACCATGTAAATTATGTCTATAAAAATGTTTTTATTTGCAGTGACGACGATATTCATCCTGTTCCTAGCTGCTGTTCCTGTTTCATAGCCTCAGGGAAGTAGCAGTTCTGATGAGTCACGAGAACCCCTCTCCCCAACCCCCATTAGGAAAACGTGTAAGTGTAGAGGGAAGGTAGGGGGATGAGTAGAGGTAGAGGGAAGTCCAGCCACAAGAACCCAATGTTTTGAAAGCTCCCTGTCTAGCACGCCCACTAGGCCCCGTAGTACATGACAGATATGGTGATCCTGACACTAGGAATATTCTCCCAGATTTTGCCCCTCGCCGTACCGACATGTCCGGGATCCATTTCGATCAAGCTTTCACCAGAAGTATAAACTGTGAGCTTGAGTTCATTCGGCTCTTTTTAATAAGGGAATGCTTCAGAAGGTAGTTTCCCGGTCATACCAATACATATGCCCACATACAAACAACCCAAAAATCATCCCCATATACTAATAAAGAAGGGTCTTGGAGTCCACCAACCTTGAGGAGATTAAGAGGTTGATTGCCTTTTTAGTGTATCCAGGTTTGGTAAAGGTCGACAGTGAGATTGAAAACTATTGGAGTTGTAAAAACCTTATATTATGGTCTGTGGGCAATAGAAATAGTTTCGCGGTTTAGGTACAAAACGCTTATGGCGTTTCTGAATATGGTAGATCCTGTCACTGAAGACTACAGCAATAAACTGCATCAACAACTGTACCAACCATCACAGAATATTGCTGTTGACAAACACATTGTCAAATCAAGCAATAGGATGGGGATTAGGCAGTTCATGAAAGATGGCCTATATGTGGGGGCTAAATCTGTGGGTTGCTGCAGGCAGTCCTAATGGTTATATTGCGACTTTGAGATTTATACAGGAAGAAGTCCAGAGATTCATAGCAGCATGGATTTGGGTATGACGTGGTGATGTGATATAAGTTTGGGTCCAGTCTTAGGTCTTTTGTGGTCCAATATATATTTTGTGCAAGAAAAGGAAATATTTTCACCACATAATCCAATTATGTGCCTTGGAAAACATTACTGCCTTGGAAAACATTACTTTTTTATAACTACTAATCATGACGCCAGCCCAACAACACTTGGTTATGCTATATGCAAATATTTTCATGTTCTAGATTGTGAAAACAATCAATTACTAAAGAAATGAGTAATGATTATTTAAAATTTGAATAGCATGACCAAATTTCAGGCTGGTTATGCCACTGATAGCTAAGTCAATGGTATACTGATTATCTATGAATGTATATAGTAACCGTAGAAATAAAGACATTTTGCAAATAGTGATTTGAGTGTTCTTATGTGGGTATCACAGACTTATGTTGGTGCCATACTATCCTTGGAGAGTAAGAAATATTGGAAATTTGTATTGATAATATGTTGCAGCAATGAAAAAGGACCTTTGATAAGGATATTTGCTTCATGTCAGCACAAAATGTAAATTTTACTCAACTACATAGTTTATTCACAAATTAAATAAAAATACTTTGATTTATGCTACATACATGAAACTTCGGGTACATGTAGACCACAACTGGATCATTCAGCTACATTCATAAAATGTTTGACATATTTGAAATTTGAACCGGTAAATATATTTATGCATGATTGCAACATTTTTTATATCATAATTTATGCAAATTTATGCGAGTAAATCGTTACCAAGCTCCGGATGAAATTGAAATTGGTATCCTTGGAAAGCGGAAGTCCTCCTCTTTCGAACGATGCAATTTCTGTTTCCGTACAATGTATAGTTATTATTTAAATTAATAGCTTCGAGTCTTGATTGTACTTCATAATACTCGCCTCGATAAAACAATGTAATGCCCTTTATTAACTTCACTCACTATAGCAATTTACAGAATATATTAACTTTAACTCAAAACGTGGTTGACCTTTTTCATATTCCCGGCATCCCCTTGTCTATGTTGCCTTTTTTCTTTGCTCACAATAGCGACAGTCATTGGAAGCTGCGACGATGAAGTTGTTATGTCAGAAATCCAGTCAAATCCGAAGACACCTCCAGGTAATCTTAACAGTGACACAATCGAACAAATTTCGAAAGCTGTACAGGATCAACTTTCGGCTATATTGCCGAGTATGATTCAAGAAATCAGCAAGTTAACTCCTCGTACTGAAGGAGCACACATGTTGACACCAACTCCCCGGTTAGCCGCCGGGTCAACGCAATGCTTACAAAAGCGTCCGTCGACCTCCCGGTTAGCCTCCGGTCAGCACAAGGCTTAAACAAGTTTCAGACGAGAACGAGGACGTACAAGAGATTAATGCGGAGAAATTTGAACCTCCTGCAAAGAAAGCCAACCTGTCTGAATCCACGGAATTTAGTGACCTAAACGAAGATGGTCCTGGACGCTGGGAAGCTTCAGAAGAACTTTCTAGTCTTTTTAATGTTTTATTCATTGACAAAACGCTTTCTACATACGAACGAAAGCAGATAACTAAAGAATTCCCGCGTCCAAATATCGAGGCAGTGTACACACCAGTTCTCGATAATTATTTGAGCTCACTGATTGCTGGTGCGAAAGGTGTAGACAAAGAGCCTAAAATGCTACAAGACCAAATTTTAGATGTGGTTGGGCCATTATCGATGGTCTTTGAGCATGTATTAGGATGGCAGTCAAGTTAAGACAGTGCCGAGACAATCATTGTACCTTCGAACAAAATTAATGACCTCTATGCATGCCTGACAAAAGCCCTGTGTTTATTGGGAAGTCTTAACAATCAGTTAACAGTTCAGCGAAGAAAAGAAATTTTGGATGAACTTAATCCAAAGTTAAATTCACTTGCCACTGAGCCATTTCCAGATGCCGGCAAGATGTTGTTTGGTAAATCCTTTGAAGAAAAGATTATACAAAGGAATGAAACAGCTCGGATTATTTCAGCAGCAACTGCACGAAACCAGCAAATAAGTTTTTCGCAGAGGGCAGGAACAGGGCACATTACCAAGCCAGAGGGAGGTACTTCTTTCGAACCCGTGGTCGGGGAGAGGCAACTTCCCAACCCCTTAATTCCAAATATCCCAGCCGCAACAAAGCCAGCAGTGATTGCTCAAAGTGGTCAAATAACAGGTATATTATAAAACGAAACAAACTTAACACATTTCCCCAAAATAAATGCATTATCGGAAAAGTTCGGGGTTCGTCATGTAAGCTAAAACCAGTTTCCACTAACAGGTCGTTTAAAATATTTTGTAAAAAATTGGGAATTAGTGACAAACGACCCCTGGGTACTCCAGGGTACCATATTTGTTTTTCAAATCTGCCATTCCAGAAAACAATTCCGGCATTGATGGTGTCAGTAGAGGACCAAGAGCTCATAAACAAAGAGGTGGAAGAATTGATAGAAAAACAAGCAATACAACATGTTCCACCACAACAAAACAGCACAGGTTTTTTAAGCACACTGTTTGTGTTCCCCAAGAAAGGTGGGGGGCACCGGCCAATTTTCAATCTCAAACAATTGAACCACTTTGTTCAGTACGAACATTTCAAAATGGAGGACATACATATGCTGCGAGACCTCCTGGAAGCAAACGATTATATGGCAAAAATCGATCTAAAATATGCCTATTTTACAATTCCCATTTGGAAGGATCACCAATTCCTTCGCTTTCTTTGGAAAGATACCCAATGGGCATTTATGTGCCTGCCTTTCGGATTGGCCAGTGCCCCACGCGTTTTCACAAAAATCCTAAAACCAATAGTTGGTTTGTTCAAAAACAGGGCATTCGATTAATTATTTATCTAGACGATATATTATTGATGGCATCAACAGCCAAAACACTGTCACATCATGTGACACTTACAGTAGCACTCCTAGAGTTGTTGGGATTTGTTGTAAACTACCAGATATCCCAATTGAATCCAGTTCAATTTCTCGAATTCCTGGGCTTTCAAATAATTCTGTAACATTTCAAATCAGTCTTGCCAAAGACAAAGTAAAAAACGTCAAAAGTGAATGTCAGAAAGTCTTAGACCACCAAACAATAACGGTTAGAGAATTAGCAAGGGTGGGTTAACTACAAACTTTTTCTAGTTCGCTATAACTACAGCTACTTGAAAAATATGTTGTCAGCTACAACTACTGCTACTTTTGAACAAAAGTGGTTCGCTACTGACTACAGCTACTGCTTAAAAAATGTAGCGAATTATTTCGCTGTTTCGCTACTCAATATTTTTTAATTTTACTGTGTTTGGAACATCTACTATAGCTCAGGCTGTAATGTAACCTGTAACAAATCGACTTACGCGAGTAAATAAGACGGCATGCACTTGCACAGTTTGAACAGTTGCACGGCATACTAATTTATTTGTGCAAATTGAGTATTGATTTTAAGCAAACTGTGTCTTATAATTAACAAGACGCTCTATAGAGCGTTAACTCGCTGGGCTATACAAATGAACTAAATTTTGTCACCATATTTTCTCATTATTTGGTAACCGCTACAGAAAAACAGAACAACTTACAGAAAACAAGACGCCAGCTCAGCAATACGAAATTCAACGAGAGATTTCAAGAACTCCCATTCGGTTTTTATTCTATATATAATGACTTCAGGTCAGGATTTTATAGAACCAGACACAGTACTAAAATACGGTGCCCTACAAAGAAAACTTCCGGCGTTTCCGCCTGCAAGTAAGTTATATTTAGTACGCTACATTCTTCTGTCGGCCGCTAGTTGTCCGCATGCTAGGATTAAACTGCTCTTTATTAAAAGTTCAAAATAAAATATTTAGGAACTTTTGGGCTCAAAATACTATCAAAACGAAGAGAGAAGTGAGACGAATCCACTGGTTTACGGCCGAAAAAAAGAAAACCCACGAAACCAAAATTATCAAAGATCAAACGTAGTTTATAAATATTTTTGAGCGATTTGTTAACAATACCGAATTTTGCTTGGCTTTCAAAGACAAAGGCCATAAATCGCTAGAATAATGTTGTGTAGTAATACATTTATAACATCCGTAAGTACAATTTCTTATGCTAAATCGAACGGTGGTATTTTTATCCCTTATTGGGAAAATTGCGCCATTAGGCATTAATACAAATACAAAGACAAACGTACGTACTGCGAGTGATTTGTTAACAAAGTCAATACGTACTGCGAGCCATTTATCAACAAAACAATTTCGCTTGATTTTCAAAGGCCATAAATCACTAGAATATTGTTGTTTAGTAATACATTTGACAGCGGTAAGAACAATTTCTTAATATGCTGAATCGAACGGTGGTATTTTTATCCCTTATTGGGAATATTGCGCCATTACATTAGGCATAAACACAAATAGAAGGACAAACGTACTGCGAGTGATTTGTCTGTCAACAATACGTACTGCGATCGATTTGTAACAATACAATTTCGCCACTAAATCGCTAGAATATGGCTGTTGTTTAGTGTAAATACATTTAACATCCGTAAGTACAATTTCTTACGCTGAATCGAACGGTGGTATTTTTTTATCCTTATTGCACCATAACATTAGGCATTACAAATACAATATCACATTTCACGCTACAGTTTTCACGTTTCCACAGCTAACTATTAGGGACTGTTGTTGCATAAATTTTATATTGATATGACACCTATATGCTTCTCATAAGGTAGTTATCTTTTAAAACTACGTTGTGTAGTCTAATTTATAACCTAAAGTTTACCTTGAAATTGTCTTTGGCTCCTTCACGCCTGGCATTTTTGCATGCGAAAACGCTAGTTCGCCATTCATTATGACCTGCGGTATTCTTCAAAAAATGCTGCGTAAGCATAATTAACTTGACAAGATGGTGGCCATTCAAAATGGCAATTTTAGTCTTGACGAGGTCTTAAATCAAGATATTTTGAACGACAACTGTGTCGAACGGCCGGTAGATAATTTTCAGAAAGTAATGGAGGCCCTTGATAGCTGCACTCGGGAGAAAAGCTGCCAAAACGACGCGTTTTTCGTGGATGAATGTGCCGAGCAAGTTGAAACTTTACTGGAAGCTCATGATTCTCTGGATTAAATGTGCCACGGAAGATGACTAATTCCATAAATCCAGCGCCAATACTACAAAGGGAAGCTCGGCTGTGGCTGGCAGGAATTCGACGGCGGATAGGGAGCAAAACGAGTATCAGAAACCCATATTTATTTACTCAGTTTATCATGTTTTCAATAATCGTGGGAAATGTTCGGGGTTTGTACGGATTTGTTGAACCATTTTGTTTTCACTGTGATGTCAAGAAGGCTATTGTTATTTATTTTACTTTAATGCGCTTTGTCAAGGAGTTATTTGCTTTATTATCTGGGTTGTCCAAGGATGTTGTGCCTGGCTACTTTGGGCAAAGTTTTTCAACTACAGTGTATATATGGATTGGACAGTGGAATGTCATTGGATTTCCTCGGCATGTTTGCTAGTAATGTCTGAAATATTATAATTCATTAAAGTATAGTCAGGTATATTGTAACAGTTGTGAAGATGTATTCTCTCAAACTCTCTCAGCATTCACATTATGACATTATTAATTATTATAAGAGCTAAATAGCTGATAAATAGTGTATTGGCGGCCTCCATCCCTTCCTTTCTGTGATGGATTGTCACCCTTGGTCCCTTTATACCCAATGACTCTTCACAGCTGTTGCAAACATATCAAAACATTGTTAAGATAATTGGTAATTCTTAAAATGCCCATGCATAACTGGTCATTGCTACCAAAATCATTTCTACCTATGTCTCCAAAATTATCAGCATGTATGTACCATTATTACATGTATTTATACTGTTACTGTGGCAATGACCAACAAGTAATGGGAATTGCCAAATAGTTGTCCATTTCATGATGTCAGAGTATGCTTCTCTGATGACTGGTTTTCTATAAATACCCAGATAGCAAAGGAAACAACTCAAATATTTTAGTGAAGTGAAAGTTAAAAATATAATTTCTCTTTGCAATATTGGTGTTGGAATTTTGAAATGAGTCAACCCTGAACCAAGTGTTGTAGGTTTTCTCTGGGTACTATGGTTTACTCACATGGGAAGAAAAATCTGTTTGAAAAAGTTGTCCACTTTCATGACCATTTGACTGGCACTGCAAGCATTTATTGTTGACCTACAGACAAGGGATTCAAAGCAATACATTTTGCCAGAAGTAATTATTTGCACATTCAGCTTTTTATTTTCTTATCTCAATCAATCTGCAGGCAAAAATCATTGCATACAACACAAATATAATGATGTGGACATCAATTGATATCTTGTTTTTTTTAAAGAAATACAATGGTTTACATAGGTTATGATATGGTTAGGTAAAATAATACTATATACAAATTAGCATAATATATCTAACCCAGAATAAGAACATCTATACAAAGTGAGAGATGCAACTTTAAATAATAACAACATAGTGTTGATATATGTTAATTTGTAGATGTATATGTAGTTTTCTGTATAATTGTATTAATATATTCTATATTGTTATTAATATTTTTCGTATATACTTTGTTATGACTAAATGCATCTGATTGGTTTAATTTTTGTCACATGATCATAAAAGCTCATGTAATTTTCCAGACCCCGCAACAAACTTCCCGACGAAGGGCCTTCGCTCGAAACATTGTCCTTGTATTTTTCAGGTAGTTGCATCCCTACCAAACAGGGGCGAAACTTGAGTTAGGGGGGGGGTGTTCAGGGGGTGGTCCAGAAAAATTTTCCACCCCCTCCCCACCCACCCACCTCTGTTCGCCAGCATTTTGGGGGAAACAGTGGCCAGAAATGAAAATTTGCTGCAGGGCATCATCGGTTTGGGCAGGGCAATTCTGGCAGACACCCCCAAATTAAAAGGGGGGGGGGGGTAGTTTTGCCCCTGCTACCAAACAAAGTTTCAAATGAAGATAGTTCTATGTTACTACCATGCACTGTGTGTGGCATAATAAATACACTTAGCACTTTACTGGGAATCTTTAAACTCCTGTGTTTTGTGACTAAAACTATTTGTAGATTAATTTTGCCACTTGGGATAAATCCTCATGATCACCAGGATCGACAGACTGTGCACGTTAAACAGTTACTGTTAGACTGGCTACAATTTGCTGCTCTTGTCACATGAACAATTCTTGGTTGTTTGCTATTAAAACCACTTTCATCCTTGCCATTGAATTTTTGAATCTAAATCATTAGCTGTAGGAAAAGAAAATTAAAAGGTAGGTTTAATCATTAGTTAGTTAGATTGATATGTGAGAGGTCTTAGACTTTTACATCAAAATTATTGAGTGGAACTTTATAAACATTTATTAGATCTAATCGGGAATAACTGCGAGAAAAGCAACTATCGGTCACTGGCAGGAATTGACCCTGCAGCCATGCTGCAGTGCTGGACTAAGGCCTGTTCATGCATTACTGTATATTACATATATACTAATTAAGGTACTATATATACATATATCATACTAAAAAGGTACTGCCATGACCCTAACCCATAAGAGAGCTCGGCAACTGGCCTCTGTCGGTTAGAGTGCTGCACTGGAATCGCAGGTCTAATTCCGGCCAGGGACCTACAGTTGCTTTTTTTCACAGCTGTTCCTTGTTTTGGAATAATAAGTGTCTATAAATTTCCACTCGACAATTTCCTTGTCCAAGACCCTTCAACTATTATAATGAGTGGGAGTTACAGTACAGAGCCCAAATGTCGAGCTCTAACCACAAGTATATATACTGGTTACTGCCTTGTCAATGTATCAGTAAATATTAATATGTTTTAAAGGTTATAGATTTCAATTTTGGTATTTAGCGATACTAACACAGCAGTACCCAAGTATACACACATGAATTCCAGCTTGACAACTGGACTCTGTAGCTCAGTTTTGTTGGTTAGAATGCTGCAATTGCACCAGGATGGCTTAAAATAGTATACAGTTTATAGTTTAATAATTAAAAATAGATATGCTATAAGTGATATAAAACAAACTATTATCTAGTCTAATGGGTTAGCATATTTGCAAAATTGTAACCCTTACGAAAATTTCCTATAGGAATTCCTATAGGAAAAATTCCTATAAGAATTTGGGACAAAATTCCTATAGGAATTTTTCCTATACGAATTCCTATAGGAATTCTTATAGGAATTCCTGTAGAAAAAATTCCTATAGGAATTTTTCCTATAGGAATTCCTATAGGAAAAATTCCTATAGGAAAAATTCCTATAGGAATTTTGTCCCAAATTCTTATAGGAATTTTTCCTATAGGAATTTTTCCAATAGGAATTCCTATAGGAAAAATTCCTATAGGAATTTTTTCTACAGGAATCCCTATAAGAATTTAATAGGAAGAATTCCTATAAGAATTCTCAAGTCTAGTCCCAAATTATTATAGGAATTTCCTATAAGAAAATAATTTATTCTAATTTCCTATAAGATTTTTGGTATTCCTGCAGAAATTCTAGAATCTAGATGAAATAATAGTAAATGACAGACAATGTTGTTCATCACTCTTAATTTTTTAATGCAAAAAATAGATATAAATATTAATATTGCAAATATAAAAATTAATATGAGAAATTGGTTATACTAAACATTACAAATCAATTATAGTTTTCACCTATTGTGACAAATTAATCGTTCTACCTCAATGCAATGCCATATGATGCGTCCTACTTTATTATTTTACTCTGTCTAACTATTTTACTTTGTCTAATGCCAGACTATTTTACTCTGTCTAACTCCAGACAATTGTACTTGAATGTCAAGGGGAAATGCTGGCTCGAATGGGTTAACTAGCCTATATTCCTATATATGTGTCTAGTTAACCCATTGAATCACATTGCGCCCTGATGCGCCTACTTTATTATTTTACTATAGTTTACTCTGTCTAACGCCAGACGATTTTACTCGTCAGAGCGCTGGCGCTTAATGGGCTAAACCATAGGTAATAACCATAATTGACATTTAAAGTTAAGTTTTAAACTGGCCTCAAAACATAGTCCTCAAATAAGTTCTTGTTCTTGTTTGCTTTTCTGTACTTTGCAACACTTTCCCATGTTGTTTATATTTGTCCTCATATGTTGACGAACCTCTGAGGCCTTACATCCATACTTTGTCGATAGCTGTAAAAAGACAAATACATTTATTTTATGTCTACCATCCCAATGTGTTTTGTTAACCCATTAAATATGCCCAAATGCACCCAATTTATTATTTTACTCTAAGTGGAGAGTCTAGCACTTTAATAGAATAAACACAGTAAAATAACAAGGTACTAAAAGTAGGGCACATTGCTTCTAAATATGCCACACAGCAGCTTTTGCAGTTAATTATTAACCTTTCAATGACCAACATTCATTTTGATGAGTAAAATCATCTGATAAATATCAAAGTACTGAAAGTGGGGATTGAGTGTTAGGGTGAATTGCATCTAAATGTGCTAACGCCAAATAATGCAAAATAGTCTGGTATTAACAGGGCAAAATATTGAGCTTTGAAATAGAGCACATTAGTGTGAATTTGTGAATTGGGTCTTAATTAGTTTACACAAAACACAGGGAGACAGCAAGGTAACCTATCAAAGTTGTCCACTCTCTTTCAAGTAAAATGATCTGGTGTTAGACAAGGTAAAATAAAAAAGTACTGAAAGTTGAGCACATTCATCTTAATTAACAAGTTAGCATGAAATGTAAGCTAGCAGAGAGTCTGGTTAATTTGAATACCATCACATAGTTATGTTTATAAACTGTGGTTTAATTAATAGAAAAACATGGATAATTTTCCTGGCATTACACTAAAGCATGTCTAAAGGCTAACAGATTTTAATACATTGACTGGTGCAAGACCTCTCAAAATGAAAATTGTTTAATTTAAACAAAACATATGAATAAATACTGCTGCTGATTTGAGCAAGTAGTTAAATTTTCTATAGGCATGCATTAAATATGGCTGACAATTTACAATTAATCTGGCATATACAGTTGGCACTTGGGATATACAAATATATTAATAAACGCATGTTTTTATAGTAGCATTTGTTGAAGTATAAATGCTATAAATATATTTATATCAGCATTCTAATTCCGTTTATATTGTCGCGGCAAATTCAAATTTTATCGAACCACATGCTCGAATTTCACAAATGAAGATTGGAGGTATTTCCTCTATAATTTGCTTTATTATAAATAAACTATAAACTTATTCTTACCTGAACATTATGCAAACATCCCTGATGTATTACTAGTGAAAATCCAGTTGAATCCCATCAAAAATAGTTCTATTTTGCACATAAACCATTGACAAACACTGACTTGAAAAATATCGGAGGTGTGATGATCTATCCCTTGATGCTTTGCGCGCGTGGCAAGAAAACTAGACACCAGTCTGTCAGTCGCGCACATTGCGGTAATTATTCATTTAATCTTAGAAAATAAATAGTCCCAGTATTAAATTCTCTATTAATAAATGTCTATGAGTAAAATATGATATAGGAATAGTGTAGTTGTATAAGAAATTAAAATTCCTATACGAATTCTTATAGGATATGATAATGGTGAAAAAATTCCTATAAGAAATAGAAATTCCTGTAGGAAGGAGTTATCTCGTAAATTATATTTATCTGTATAACTTTTATATAAGTAAAGTTCTTATACCCATGCATGTATCAGGCCATAGTGGTATAGGCTATGAATTTTTCCCACCATTTTCCAATCCTATAAGAATTCCTATAGGAATTTTTATTTCCTATAGGATTTTTTTTCACCATTTTCAAATCCTATAGGAATTTTCATTTCCTATAGGAATTCCTATAGCCATTTTCCAATCCTATAGGAATTCCTACAGGAATATTTTTTCCTATAGGAATTTTTTCACCATTTTCAATTCCTATAGGAATTCCTATAGGAATTTTCAATGCCTATAGGAATTCCTATAGGAAATTTTAATGCCTATAGGAATTCCTATAGGAATTTTCAATGCCTATAGGAATTCCTATAGGAAATTTCAATTCCTATAGGAATTCCTATAGGAATTTTTTTGACCATTTTCAATTCCTATAGGAATTCCTATAGGAATTTTCAATGCCTATAGGAATTCCTATAGGAAATTTTAATTCCTATAGGAATTCCTATAGGAATTTTCAATGCCTATAGGAATTCCTATAGGAATTTTTTTGACCATTTTCAATTCCTATAGGAATTCCTATAGGAATTTTCAATTCCTATAGGAATTCCTATAGGAATTGAAAATTCCTATAGGAATTCCTATAGGAATTTTGATTTCCTATAGGAATTCCTATAGGAAATTTTCGTAAGGGATGTTACACGGTGCAATTTTTCTTGCAACTTGCAATGCAATTCTATTATTGAGAGATGTAAAATTGCCAAATACGAGTTTTCATTACACTCCGCTGATGTTTTCTCAACATATCGAAAATTCTTCACTGATTTCACAAATTAACATCTCTCAAGAGTAGAATTGCATTGCAAGTTGCAAGAAAAATTGCACCGTGTAACATGGCCTTAAGTCATATATAAATTAATCTCAAGCAGAATCTGAACTCTCATATTCAGCTAACAGCGCCCTTGACACTCATTCTATCACTTCTCTCCATCTTCACCTTCTGCCTGTGCTCCTAGCTTCTCATTCACTTTCCACTCTTCCACTCTATATTTTTCTTGCTCTCCTAACTATCTCATCTAGCATGTGGTGAGCACAGTGATGTCAAGTAACGAAGTAAATGTACTTCGATACTGTACTTGAGTATTATTTTTGAGAAGTCAGCATGTAACAAAGTAAACTTTTTCTGGAGTACTTTTACTTGGAATGAGTCGTTTTAAGAAGTGACGTTTTACTTCGCTATTTTCATTTTGTGGCGAAGTATTTGGTTACTTTCTAACTTTTGGATTTCTTATATCTTCAACGGGGTCTGGAAAGTAGACCATGCCGTGAAATAGTGTATATTATTGTGCACGCATATAATGTGTATGCTGTTTTGTGTCTATTGTATGTCAATCCATTGGAGAAGTCCCCCCCCCCACCTGTACATGCTACAGACAATAGTACTTGTACTTTCACTTTGTACTTCAAGTATTTTCTAAGGATACTTTGTACTTTTTGCTTAAGTACGTTTTGCTTCCAGTACTTTTTACTCTTACTCAGGTCGTTTTATTGTTACTTCTACTTTTACTTTTACTCGAGTAGAAATTCAAAGTAATTTAGGCAACACTGGGTGAGCACTATGCATGGGAACTAGTCTCATTAGTATTTTGCCACTTCTGGCATCTTTCTATTGTTTCATAGTATACTCTTATTTTCCAATGCTTATTTTCCAAATCTGAGGGACACCCTTACACTGTACCTCTGATAGGCCCGGTCAACTTATAATTTTCCCTATTGGAAAGTCTCTGCACAAATTTTTTTTTCAAACATTTCTGGTGCACAAATTTTTTTTCTGTTTTCTCTGCTCGATTTTTTTTTTTGCTTGCCCCCCCCCCCCACCTCATCACTTTGTCACATCAAGCTGTCAAATCCTTGCAAAATCAAAAATCTTTAGTTCAGTGCTCTGACGACTGAAATATAATCTAAATTTATAGAAATGTAATTGTGCATATTCACACAGAACTTGGGAACCACGCTTTGAAAAGTGACTTGAAATTGATAATGTGAGGTCGTTCAATACATATGGAATTTGACACAAAAATTTGCTGAATTTATACAATTTTCCAATTCTTACCTGACTGTCAGTCACCTGGCTACTCTTAGAAGAGTCAGTCTGCTCAACTACTAGTGAATACTTCCCTTTCACTGGAGAGAATTGCTGACGTTCATCCCAACTATTTTTTGTTTTCTCTTGAAATTTCTTTTTGAAATTTTTCTTAGCATCTTCTTGGCTGATTGGACCTTCTAGCTTACTTCGCCCATCAGTTCCCTAATAATTTTGGAAGGTTTTAATAAGTCATATGGCATTCAGGCCTAATGTGCTGTTAATGTTATTTTACTTTGTCTAACACCAGACAATTTTACTCATCAAGAGGACAAGAGGAAAGTGCCAGCACTCAATGCCAGCTTAATCATATTACCTATGTGACTTTTGTTAGCCCATATTAAGCACCAGTACTCACCCCTTGATTAGTAAAATCATCTGGTGTTAGACTGCATGAGAGTAAAATAATAAAGTAGGGTACATATATAATAGCGTGATTATTTTTTAGCATGCAATATAATGGATTACAGGGTAAATTAGCCTTTTAAATGGCATTGCATCTGACTGTAATACGGCCAACACTAGACAATTTGACTTGTCAACAGGTAAAGTATCATTATTTCAAAATTTTGGATGAAATCAAAAATTGCAGGAAAAGTCCCCAAATATCATATTTCAGTGGGGCCCAGTGGCTGGCTCTTGCTGTATGCATGGGCATGCCTGTTATCAGTAAATGTTCATCCTTACACAATAACTATTTAGGCAGGTCCATAGCGACTGTGTGTGAGGGGGTGGGGTGTAATATCTCCAACCCGGCTTAGCAATATAGCCTGGTAAGCGGGATGAATTTCTCTTGAGTTTATACGAGAAAATTTTGTTATTTTGACATAATGTTTTGACAGTTGCTAAAAATGGCTTGCGGCAGTATCTATGAACTTTCATCCCAACAACTGGGCTAGCCCACTTGCGAGTGTTTATATTACTGGGCTGTCTCGCTTAGCGGGTCGATCAGCCTGGCTTTCATATACAGGCCTTTGAGGTCTAAGAGATGTAGGTCGATTTTCAAGTAAAGTATATGAGCACTGACAAAGAAATGCTTAAATATATAAATATAACAAAGTAAATAAATAAACTACTATATTACTGTAACATTTTAACACGCACGACAATTAATTTTATACAATCAGGGTTTTTTTCAGGGAATTTTTAGGACTGTAAAACGGCCCCAAAAACTCAATCTTGAATTGAGTTTTGAAACTCAATCCTCTCATTAAAAGATTCTGTGCAGTAAAATGAAGTTGTTTGAGTTAAATTCATGACGTGGGCAAATTAGTTATCAGTTGAAAACCCGAAAATTAAGTTAAAAAATGACTGGAAATCATTTCACAACACAAGAAAAACAACGCATTTGTTGTGTCTTTAATTAACCAGTTTATAGTGTCCCTTAGTGCCCCTGCTTCAACACATTGTATCTCAACTACACTAAAGTAGGCACAGGTATCAGCCTCCTGGTAGGGGGGGGGGGGGGGGGGGGAGACAGCCTCCCCAGACCCCTAGTTGTTCAGCTAAACTCAATCTTGTCTGCAAAAACGGACCCAAGAGAAAATCCTGAAAGAAACCCTGACAATCTACAATGCAGACTTAAAATTGCAAAGCCCAGTAAATTATTGTTACAAGTGGAAATTAATAATATTAGAATTATATATAAAACGACACTTACATTTCTCCCCCATCTTGTCCAAACATGAAATCCTTTGTCATTTTTCAACACTTGAATACGGTAAAATTTATCTGATTTTTCATTAACAAAGTTAAGTAAACAATCATAACCTTGAAACACTTCGCCTTTGTCTAAACTGCAATGGCCATCCATGTCATCCATGTTTAATGAACATGAACTTCCGGGAAATCTACTTCCTACATTTATGCATAATTTATGAGGAGGGCCCACGGGGAAAATCAGCTTTTGGATTTCCTGCGCAAAAATTCTTGCAATTATGGAAATTTGTGCAAAATGTTTCAAAATGTAGAAAGTGCAAATAATTTCTATAAAAGAATTTACACAAACTGCAGGATCCCTTGGTCTACTCAGGGCCTCTCAGGGGGGCGGGGGTTCAAAGAGGAAATTTGCCTGGGCCCCCAGTTAAAGGGGGCCCCAAAATTTGCCCTTGTGAGGCCACAAAAGGTGTGATAAAAAATATATAATTTGAAACGTTTTTATAATAATAATAATAATAATAATAATAATAATAATAATAATGGAAACTTTAATAATTTTGTTATATACTATATATATACAATTGTAAATCTCACTAATTTAAGGTAACTTACAATTGGCTATTTGAATCACAACTATATGAACTACTAAAAATGACGGGACAGAATACATGAAAATATATAAATATACCAGACAATCAGATATTTCAAATAGTTAACAAGTCCGGACTTTCCCATTCCTTATTTCGACAGCAGAAAATATAGTATGTACTTCGAATGGCAATAGTCACTGATCATTTTCCTAACACAGTACGTTTGGTAGTTTTTGTCCTGACCAACATTTCCTAACATTTCTAAGAATGTAGAGCATTCTTGCGCAAAAATACCTAGGGAGCTCATGGAAAGATTTATAAAGCTTACTTCGTTAAAATGTTTGTCTAGTTGTTTTACTAGTTCTTTATATTTGGCTTTTTTCCGATTAACGTTGTTCTCGAGGTTTGTCTCATAGCCAACAGTGAGCTCGACCACATAAAGAGAGCCATTTGATAACGACAGCAACAAATCCGGGCAATACGTATCACCAGTTATTATTGACGGACTTTTGAATCCAGGCACATCAGCGTAGAGGGCAGAACCGTTCACAGATTGCAAGGTATTGGCAACGAAGTTCAGGATTGAATTGTGCCTCCACGTAAATCGATCGAGATAACACTGACATCCAGCGACCACGTGCAATAATGATTCTGGGCCAAGACAAAAGGAGCATTCTGAACTTGAAGACAATCCCCATCTGCTAAGGTTCTTGCGTGTCGGAAGAGAGTTATTGATATAGCGTGATGGTAAAATTATAAATGTTTTTCGGAAGTTTTGATTGAGCAGTAGACCACACTTTGCTAAGATGCGACAAGGAGAACTTTGTTATACTAGAGAAAAAGGATCCCTGACAAGTTAATTGATTTTGGAGTTTATCTTCATGTTCAGACCGAAAGTCTTTAAGCACTTCTTTGGTTGAGTTATAAAAGTCGTATTGGATATTAGTATAAGTATTAGTGGATTTCCACAGTTCGTTGATTGATTGATTTGGAGAAAGTTTTAAAGCTTTTCGAAGAATTGTTTGGCATTGGATAAATTTCACCGATGGAGGATACTTTGACCAAATTTGTTGCGAGTTAGAAAAACAGTACTTATAGTGTTCCTGAGATTGGAATTTCAAGCCATTTACGGATGTATTGGTTGGCTACGGGATCAATATTTTCAATAACCCATGTTTTGGAAAGTGTTGCGATGGTGAAATGCCACGATATTTTGGATAAGACATAACGACTGTATACGAGAAGCTTATTTCTTGGGTGGAGTGGCTTCGAGTCAATATCAGTCATTAGTTCATTAGCGAGAGTGGTTAGTTCAGTCTTATGGTTATTGTTCGACATGTTAAAATCAAAGTAACGTCCTAAATATTGAAATGCTTCTCCAATCTTTATTGTTGGTATCAGATTATTGTTGATGAGGAGTTTCGGCAAATATTGGACTGATTTTGTGATGGCTTTCTTGATGCCAAAAGTACTACATTTATCGACTCTGATAATCATATTGGACCATTGGCACCAGATAGAAAAACGATTTAAGAGATGCTGGTTTTCAGATTCTTGGCCAGTGATTACGGCTGCGTCATCAGCGAATTGGAACCAGTGGATAGGATTTAATAGCTTGAAGGAGAATTAGCCAAACTGACGGTAAAAGTATTGAAGCACATATTGAAAAGAAGAGGACTGAGGCAATCTCCTTGCAATACGCCACGGCCAACAGATATAAAAGGGGTGCGGAATTCGGAGGTAATTATTGAGGTTTGGAACTCAGTGTATAAACTTTTTATAACGAATTTTATGTGTTCTGGGATGTGGTGGTAGTCGAGTACTGATTGGATGAGATTATGATGGACTTCGCCGAAAGCATTCTTCAGATCAAGTAAGGTGATGACAACAGCACGTTGTCTGATCCGGGCTTTGTTGATAATGTCAGCCATTTCGGCAGTGTGTTCTAGAGTGCCAGATAGGTTAGGG
Source organism: Paramuricea clavata (assembly GCA_902702795.2). Taxonomy (NCBI): domain Eukaryota; kingdom Metazoa; phylum Cnidaria; class Anthozoa; order Malacalcyonacea; family Plexauridae; genus Paramuricea; species Paramuricea clavata. Next base: position 18,873 of record CACRXK020001043.1, on the reverse strand, counting down.
GTGAAGCCCTTTTGTATGCCGTGTTCGATAAAGTTATTGGATGTGAGGAAGGAATATATTGCGTTTCGAAGACAAGATGTAAATACTTTCAATGGTATAGACTCAAGTGTTATGGGACGGAAATTTGACGGGTCATCAGTGTTACCTTTCTTATGTATTAATATAGTACAGGCTTTTTTCCATTCATTCGGGACAGTTCCAGACAGCCAAACTTCATGAATTAGTTCACTGAGGTAAGTTCTCAGATAAGGACATCGCTTAAAACATATTATCGAAAGCTGATCAAGGGGGCAAGGGGAGCCAGACGATTTCATTTTACGTATCACATTAGTAATTTGTTGATAAGTCGGGGGGTCAAGGTTGAATTGAACTTCGGGATCAGATAACTTTGGTATCCAGCCGGGAATGTTATTAAACAGTCTATTGGGATTAATTTTACCCAGAGATTTAGAAAAATAAGTGAAGCAATCTGTCACGTTAAATGATGGTAATATTGAGTCTTTCTTATTGATAACGTTTTTAATATAACCCCAAAAGTTCCGTACGATATAGTTGTCATGATTGAATGACTCATTGCTGTCAGAGGTTAGCCCATCCTTGTTGTTATTAGGGACGGACCATTAGAAAAGTGATGGGGGGGGGGGTATTTTTTTTTGTTTGCATTTTTTTTCCAGGTTGTCAGCTGTGTATGCATGTTTTTTTTTAAATATGTCTTCTCGCATGCAATTTTTTTTCCAATACAACTATACAAATGTTAACGAAACTGTTCTCTTGACAAAAAATATCCCTTTAATACACACTGCAAAATTATATCTTTAAGCACCATATATGGACAAGTTTTCTAGGGGTCCAGAGCATGCTGACCCGGAAAATTTTTGAATCTAAATTCTCTGAAATACCATTTCCCGGACTTTTGGGAGAGATTTTACAGAATTCTGATGGTCAGAAAACGCCATTGTAACATATCAGAGGCCCTTGGCCAATGTTTTTGCTCTATAGCCCGAGCCTGGGGCCCCCATTTGTGGGCCCATTGAGGTTGGTGGCCCCCGGATTCTCCCAGTCCGAGCCCATAGTAGTTACGCCACTGAGGACAGTGGCAGTGTGAATGAGAATTAATTATTAAATACAATAGAAAATATTTTGATAGTATATAATAAAACTACATAAGAGTTACTGTTAATATTGAAAGAAATTGCATATTAATATATTATATATATATATTTTGATATATTTATATTCTGAAATATTCCAAAGATTTAGTTCAATTTTGTCTGATGTACATTTAAAATTAAAGTTCTATTGTTGTTCTGTTTGTAATTTTTTTTTTAAACAAGTCTGTTTGCATGTATTTTTTTTCAAACCTTTTTTGTTTGCATGGATTTTTTTTCTGTTTTTTCCCCACCCTCCCCATCACTTTTCTAATGGTCCGTCCCTTACGAAGCTTATCACGCAATGTGCGGGAGACGTATTTAATTTCACTAAGGTCACCTTTGTTGGATTTTAAATTTTGCAAAGCTTTCTTTAACTCCTTTACAGTATATTCTTTATACTTAGCAACCATATTTTTGTCAGGGACCGTACGTTTCGTTATGTCCAAAGTTATCAGCAAAGTAGTTGTATATAACGTCGTTTAAAAGCTTGATTTTTGAGTTTACGTCTTGCATTCTGATTGGATCATTTAACTGGAGCGCACATTTAAAATAATCATTAGCCGTTTGCCACCCAGAGTCATTTTTAGGTAAATTTATGCCTTGTTTCAGTTCGGGAAAACTTTCGTCATTAGTCATATCAATGTCGTTAATAGAATTGTCATTTTCAGGGGTATCTGCAGTGTTATCCGTCGTTATTTGCTCTTCAAGATCAGCAGACAGCTCGTCGTTAAGGCCATGTATCACTTGGCAACTACGCTGATGCATTTTAAGGCCACGCGCACCTTTGCATATCTTGCCACAACAACACTTAACAACAGTGCGGCTTGGTACAGGAACATTAGGTGACTGCATAACAGGCACTTCTCTCGATGTAGTATCAGGACGGTCTTGTTCAGCGTGATTAATCCGTTGTTTACATCGCCACGAATGGCGACCAAGCGAGACGAAGTCTTATCCACAAAACGAACAAGCGACACAAATCGATAACATAGCAATAATGCTTGAACGAATCATAATGAAAATCTTTTTGTGATGAACAATATTAAGAATATTAGGAAATACTGTGATTCAAATACGAATTCAGCGATGAAACTATTGACATGTACAGAGCACGTATAAACGTGTCTCTGCTCGATAATAATAATAATAATAATATAAATAATAAACATTATTTATGTAGCGCACAAATCCAAAGCTGTTCAAGGCGCTTTACATGATTTAAAAATAAAACTACTATATACAAACAAAGTTAGGTACCTAAAGTTATCTACATAAATAAAGATTTGCTACTAACAGATTTTGAAAAAAGATAAGTTTTAACTGACCTCTTAAAAGCGTAAACACTAGATGATTTGCAAATATCCAATAGTAAAATATTCCAAAGTCTAGGTGCAGAACTGAAAAAGCTTTATCACCACGTAATTAATAGTCCTTGGTTGACTTAGTAGTTCATTCAATAAAGATCGTAGTGATCTTGAGAATTCACGAAACTGTAGTAGATCAGTTAGATATACCTAGGACTCATGCCATTGTTTTACGAACTAGCAATAAAATTTTAACTAAACTATGCGGTAATGTACTGGCAGCCAATGCAGATCCACTAAAACTGGGGTGATATGTTCATATTTACCAATCCGACAAACAATTCTAGCGGCTGAATTTTGAACATACTGTAACCTTTTCATTTGGTACTTCGGTAAGCCCAGGGCCGTCCTCAGGAAATTCTTCAGGGGGGTGTGATAAGGTCAATTCAACCTACTGGTTCAAAAAAAATTTTTCAGGATCAAAAATTTTTTTGTCGACCTCCCCCCCCCCGGCGCCAAAAAAATTTCGGTCAGTGTACCACCAGGGGTCAAAAAATTTTTCCGGACGTACAAAAGTTTTTCGGAACATTCAAAAATTTTCCGCACATAACAAATTTTCAACATTTTTTACATTTTTTCAAAATTTTTACATTTTTCCTCAAAATTTTCCTAAAATTCCCACCACGTTCTTGCCCTTTGCGCCAAAAATATTTAACCCAAATAGCAGTTCTACCGACTGAATAGCAGTCCTACCGACTGAATAGCAGTCCTGCCGACTGAATACAATTACTGGGGGGGTGTCACCCCCCCCCCGTAGCTCCGGGCCTGGGTAAGCCAAAGACTGGAAGAGAGTTGCAGTAGTCTAGCTTCGTGTAACAAAAGCGTGTACAACAATTGCACAAGGGTGGGTTGACTACAAAATTTTTGTAGTTCGCTATAACTACAGCTGCTTCAAAAATATGTAGTCAGCTACAACTACTGCTACTTTTGAACAAAGGTAGTTCGCTACTGACTACAGCTACTGCTTAAAAAATGTAGCGAACTATTTCGCTATTTCGCCACTTTATATTTTTTAGTTTTACGGTATTTGGAGCATCCACTAGCTCATGCTGTAAATCTTGTAATATAACCTATAACAAATCGACTTACGAGTAGCAACAGTAAACAAAAAGGATCAAAGCAACATTTTTGTTAGCACTACAGTGCTCAGGAGTGCCACTTTTCATTGCGCTAAAATAATCTTTTCTGTATATAAAATAATCTTTTAAGCAAACTGTGTCTTAATATTCTATTCTATGAACGGTTGCTAACAATTTTAAAAAGTAGCGAATAACGATTCGTTGTTTGAAAAGTAGTCAACTATTTGGCTACTTTTTGGCAAAATGTAGTTCGCTATAACTACAACTACTGTTTTAAAAAAGTAGTCAAAAACTACTGGCTACTTGAATATTGTAGTTCGCTACAGTAGCGAACGACTACTTCGCTACTATCCACCCGTGCAATTGCAGCAGTCTCTCTCGTCAGATATTTGCGGATCCTTAGTAAGTTTTTCAGATGGTAAAATGAAGATTTACATTTATCAGCAACATATCTATAAACCATCATGTGCTCATCGAAACCAACACCCAAACTACTGGATAGTTCTCTGAAGCAACTATGTCATCAAAAAGACCTTGGAATTGTTGTCACAAAAGATCTCAAGTGGACGAAACAGATTGAGGAAATAACATCAAAAGCCAGCTCAATGCTAGGCTTCATTCATCGAACAGCCTCCGACACGCATAACATCCACGTGCGAAAGGTCTTGTACCTGTCCTTAGTGCGCAGCAAATTAGGATATGCCAGCCAGGTGTGGGCACCTCAAACTGTCACCGACATACTGTCAATAGAACGGGTCCAACGTCGCGCGACCAAATTCATCCTTTCCCTTCCTTACAGAACAGCCACAACATACAGGCAACGACTACTGGTTATCGGTATTCTCCCAGTTTGCTATTGGCACGAATTTCTAGACTTAGTTTTTCTTCACAAGAGTATTCTAAGCAGCGATATCAATGTGTCAATACGAACAACCACCCGGACGGCTGGAAACGCTGACCCTGTCAATGGTATTCTTCTCAATGTATCTCGATGCAGGACAGTTAGCTACAAGAACAATTTCTATGTGAGAGAGCCTAGTGTATGGAACATTCTCCCTAGCAATATTCGTGACACTTCAAGATCATTAGCTTACTTTAAAATCTCTTTATTCAATTACTACTTAAACCTTTTAGAACAACTATACAACCCGGACAATCCTAGAACATTTAAGCCCGTGTGCGTCAAATGCCACTCAACTCGGTCTCTTGATAGCTTATTAGTGAGGACATGTTGTTGACATTTTAGCATAATTTGTTTTAATGTTATATATTGTAACTTATTGTGAGGGGCCCCATAATTGGAGATTATCTCTGTGGCTAGGCCCTGCCCGAATTGTATGTATATTTTGTAAAGTATTAGTCTTATTTATGTTTGTTATGTTTGGCGAATCTTGTAAAATAAAATAAAATAAAATAAAATGAACTTTGACCAACTTCAATTTTACTGGAGCCCCCCCCTGCCCCCCCCCCCGCAAGGTCGCCCATTGGACTAACAGAAAACAATTTTGCTTCTAACAATATGTTTTTGGTGTTATTTTACATTCACATTCAGTTACTCTTAACTAAACACAACTCCGATGAGTTCTAAGTTCTAACTCATTTATAATAAATATCTTAGCATATTATTTATTGTCTAAGATGCAGTGGCGAAGTTAGCCATGGCAGCTGGTCATGCCTTGCTAATATACATGCATCTAAATTCTAAATAGGTTAAAGACACTATACATTTCTAAACGTTTGAATAATGCAAATGATTAAAGAGGCTGCTAATGGTCCGTTCTGCTCATGCGCGTGTTTTATTTACATTTTTGTTTCAAACAATAGATAATTTAATTAAAACTCTGATCTGTGGGTCGACAGATCGGAATTTTAATGAAATTATCTATTGTTTAATTTGAAACAAAAAATGTACAAAGATCGGAATTTTAATTAAATCATCTATTATTTGAAACAAAAAAATAAACAAAACACGCGCATGAGCAGAACAGACTTGGCAGCCTCTTTAAAAAATTGCATTTACCCGTTGCTATGGCTAGCTTCGCCACTGACAAGATGGTATCTCAATATTAATTATTACATACTTCTTTCAACATATGTAATTATATACTATAACATTACATATTAACTGCAGTTATGTCTTTAGCACCAAAATACTGGTGTGTGATGCGGATGTCAAAGAAATAATGACTCAAAGGGGCTGCTGACAGTGTCCCACCTACCCACCCAGGGGCAAGCTGTGTTAACATGAAGGTTGCAGGAGGATTAATCCTATCCCTCTTAACTCTCACCCTAACCCCAACATATATAGCGACTGATGTATCCATAATTGGTCGTAACCACTCATAAAACTTTCGTGAATCTTCATACTTCCATTGTTCATCTTGATCAGGAAAATCCATCCCAAAAATACTGTTCAGACAGGGTTTTTCTTCTGAATCATGGTCATCGTCATCCTCGTCATAATCAATGTCAGAGCCATCAATGTTATGTCCATAGTTTCGCCGAACGTGAAAGTGTAATTTACTCCTCAAATAGCATTTGTCTTTAGAGAACTTTTCTGGATTAAAATGGAAGATTCCATTCACCAGTTCTAGCGGTTTAGGTGGTTCCTTTTTGTCCCAAGGAAATATAACGACACAAGTTTCATTTGGCCCTTTGTTTGGGTTACCTATAATAATGAAATGGTAGGCAATATTTCGCAGGATTTTGTAAATGAAAAATTCGAGTGAATTTTATACATTTGTTTGGACCTGACCCCGTCTGGCACGAATCGAATCTGCGGCCCTGCGATTCCAGTGCAACGCTCTATAATCAACTGAGCTACATTGGCGTCACCTTAGTATAATATATACATCTCAAACTCATTAATAATTGATGAGTAATTAGCCAAACGATATTGCTTTATTTTGCTCACATGATAATACTGGATAACTGGTGAAGTATATTGTTGCAGTCCTAGGACTGGATCTAAATTAATTCACCAGTCACGTTAAGTAGTGATATATTCGTATGTCTTTTTAAAAGATGTCATTTCAAATCCTCCAATTCGGACTGGAGTAGATTTCAAGTCCTCACATTTTGATCCAGTCCTCACATTTTGCTCGGCTTCGCCTCAGACTTGATCAAATTGCGCGGACTTGAAATCTAGTCCAGTCCTCATAGTCGGATTTGAAATATTACTTCAAACTCTCATTAATAATTCATAAGCTTATTGGCAAATCGTGTCAACTGTAATGTGTCACGAGCAGTCAGGCTTTAAACCTGATAAAACACTAGTACTCCTAATTAGTAATCTTTATATAAAGAATACTAATAAGACAGTTTATTTTTTATCAATGAAAATGAAGCAATCTGATTGGCTGAGGAGCCTTTCAGAGCGGGCCGGTTTTTTGCATCCGGCCCGCTCTGAAACGCAACTGCCCGCTGTGAAATGCAACTGCCCGTTGTGGTTTTCGCGGCAAAAACTGAGGAGTGAAACAATTTTTAAACGGTTCGTTTTAGATGTGATAAAACACATTATACTCTGGTGAATATGATGTTTGTCAGTTCTACACAAAATGTGCAGTTCTAGACCCATTCGGTACAGTTCTTAAAACACAAATGTGCAGTCACGAAACTAACAAATATACCTTAATTAAAACAGTCGATCTTCTCATTTACTCGTTACCCTTGTGAATGCTCCCGAAAATTCCAGATATGCTGTCATTAAATGAGCATCAAAAATATAAACCATTTCTGGGGGAGGACTCCAGACCCTCCTATTTTCCTCACAAATCACTTACGTGCTGCGGTAATGGAAAAGAAGGTAAAATTGGGGCGAGCGAAGCTCCCCAAAAGAGATTAGAGTGGGAGAACCTAATATTCTTTGCTGCCTCAAATGCAAATTTAAGGTTGTTATATATTGAATATCCATGATTGCCAGTTACATGTTTTGAAACAGTTTTTGTGAGTGGTTGAATAAAACAAATCTTTGCTATAGAACTTAACAGCCTCTAGATTCAAATTGTTTTGGGGAACACCCCTAGCTCCCGCACCCAAAATCGAGTTTGTCTGGCCTTTCTCCAATTCTCCCACCCAACCACACCATTATTCTGTCACCTATATCCAGGTAAAAAATCCTTCAAACCCACCCCCCTCCCACCCCCGCCCCGTTAAACACCCGTTGCCTTCGTAACATCCCTATGTGTGCAGTTCTAAATTTTTCTTAAAATAAACGCTGGTCTCTACCAGCCTCTATTGTATGTCGATAGCAGTGATCAGTCATAGAATATATTTAATCAACAGCAAAATACCAGTTTTGGTATATTAAGATACATACATAAAAAATCTACCACTACATTACACACAAAAATATAACAATTTTAACAACAACCTAACTTAAACTTTCAAAAACTACTAAAATGTCGTAACAGTATTTGGCAACCAAGTTCAAAGTTCAAGTTCATATGTAACGAATGATAATAGAATAAAATTTGTGAAAACCGAAAGCATACAGTCCCATTATATTCGAGAACCAGCAAAGGAATAAATTTCACGAGGAGAATTTATAACACGTGACATTTAGGGACTATTGTGGCATAAAATTATTACTAGGATACCAATATGGTTCTCATTACCTATATCTAAACTCAAAAAATTTAAAAAAACTTTAAAAACTTAAAAAACTTTAAAAACTTAAAAAACTTAAAAAACCTGGGAAAATGAGCCTGCAGGTGTACTGAACGACTTCCTGCGTTTGATATGTATGACGTCATCCTCGTTCCCAGAGCCTCTAGATCTGCTGCGCGGTACAGGGTAATTATAAAAGCGAGTGCCTCTGTTGGAATTGATCAGAAGCTGCTGAAGTCGTTGGAGGTAAAAGTACAACATTTTTTCAAGTGACGCTTTCCAGGTAATAATTATAAATGTGAGTTTTTATAGATATAATTTTCCGCTGTAATATCAGGCTAGACAAATTCATGCAGCAGTTATGACTTGTACTAAAGCCGTCACCAAGGTATAAAGATTGCCGTTGTGCTAGAGTGTTGATTAATCTGTAGAAACAATTAAAGTAGAACCGCGCTTACTCGAACTAAATCCAATTTTCCCTGGACTTGACTTAATATAGGTCGTGTACTGTTAAACACCATGGTAGCGACTGTTTAATTCATATCGATCCGTGTTACTTGATTTCCGTAATATATGACAGGAAGAATGAATATTACAGAACTCGATCCGCGAGTATTTGCAGAAGAAATACGAAAATACCACCACAAAATCCGCTTGAAAGATACTATGAAATATACTATGACATATAGGTACATCACTACCAAAAAAAGTTGCCAAGCAAAAAATTTGCCCAATCCCGAGAAACTGGGTGATCAATGATTATCCTCTATTAAATTGTATTACTGCAAAAAAAATGGGAAATTCTATATTCAATTACAATAAAAATGACTTGCATCATCGGAAAACGTACAAAAAAACGCATATAAGACTTTTAAACAGTTTTTTAATTTTTCAAATAGTCTTTGAGTTATTGCTGTTTTAAATGTGAAAATTGGACCAAAATGTCGCAATAATAATTGAACCACAGAAAATATATTTCCCAGGAGGGTGCCACGAAATTGCTTTTCTGGGCACTTTTTCGCACAACAGCCCACGGCCTATTATGGAGGTTTCTTTCTGTGAATTACTCCCATTTCTTTTCATTTGCACAATGTCCAATGCATTCTTTTTGCTAACGCCAGTACCAGGAAGTCTTGAGAAGTCTTGAAAATGTGTGTCTCAATCGCATATCAAAAAGACACAAAAAACTAGAAGACTCCTTAGCCTGAAGAGGGTTATTTTTCGCCGTTTGGGAAGGTTTTGCGACGCTAACATTTCATATTTTTATAGCATGAACACATAAGGTTTGTGCTTCGAAAAAGGCAGAAGAAAAACCTTGGAAAGGCAATTTTCTGGCGATCTGGGAAACTCAAATTTCAAAATTTCCCCCTGGGCATGCCAACCATGGTGACGCCTCATGGACATTAACCTAAGAAAATTACCTTACAGCATATAATTTTCCAAAACTTGACAGGTCTACATCAGCCAAAATACAACATTTTAGAACTGGACATATGCAGAGTGATTATAACTAGGGAATACTCACGAGTCATGATTTATATGTGGTTTACAGGTATAAACTATTATAAACTGGCCATTGAGAAAGAAAGTGACTCTATTTTTATGACCATTACGACTAGATGGAAACCAGGCTTAATAAAGGCAAAGATTTTTAAAGTTGTTAGCCAGTAACTCCAAGCTTAGATAGCAAACTCCATTACATCCAAGGCGGTTCCAAATTTTTTATCTTATATTAAATGGAATGAGCGGAATGCCCGTTTTTAAATATGATGACACATTTTAGTACTTGATCCATCTTTATTTCTCACCTTTCAGTCTGGTTTGTTTCTCACGTACCAGCCAACTTTAAAATTCTTTCACAATATCTAGCTACTAGTTTCAACACCACTGTCTTTACTCAGTGCCATCTTTTTGCGATACTTCTTTATGATCCTTTGGCTCTGAGAGGCCTCATGCTAGTATGGATTAGGAATGTAACATTTCTGTGCACCGCACAATTTAAGCGCAACTTTGGTTGTGCACCACATGTTGTGCACATAGCCAGCGGGTCATGACCTGGAGACATTTTAAATTAAGATTCTTGAGGGGGGGGGGGTTAGCAAGTGTGTTGCAGCGAAGATCAGAATTTCTGAATTCACCAATTATTTAGTTGTTACTCACCATAGTACTAGTAGATACTAAAAAAATATAAAGATATATATTAAACATACGTTGTGAAAATATGATGCAGAGGATCCAAAAACGTGGAAATCTGTGTGTTTAAACTGTACCTCTTGTTGCAGTTTGAACAGTGTTATAAATTGTTGTTTCTAGTTATTATATGTTAAAAGGGCCCACAGTAATTGGTTTTAACTGTTGTGGTGTCCCAGCCATCTGACTGTATGTATTGTACTGTACTGTACTGTACTGTACTGAACTATATATATACTGTACTGTCTTGTGTTAGATTGTATCGTTTTTGTTTTTTTTTCTATTGTACAGTATTGCAAACTATTGTTATTGTTTTTGTATTGTATTATATGGTATATATAAATGGCGAAGTTATATAAATAAATAAATCCAATTTTTTGTGCACCATGCAATAACAGAAGGAAATTGTGTGCACCAAAGAGTGATTATTGGGTAAGTTGTGCACCAATTTGTGCACTGATAGCAATCTTTGTGCACGGCACATGTGCGGTGCACATTGCCTTCATTCCATACTGGGGGCCCCTCATGGTCCCCATCTGCCGTTCTTCCGGTCCAGATATCTCAGGCATGAGGGCTTTTTTTACCATAATTTTATCAGAATGTTACTCTATAGCTAAGGAGCCTTTTTTATGCGTGTTCTTCATTGTGGCGGCTTTCCTACAATATTTCTGCATAAAAATCACGATTAAAAACTGAAAATTTCAACTGACTTTTGTCAATCATTGCAATCATTGAATTGTTCCGCGACGCACTTTGTGTAAATTGTACATCAAGTGGGTCCATTGCAAAATGGACGTTCTTAACTACAGCCATGCATTCTAAATCGTGAGGCATTGTGGTTTATTCAGGGCTTTGGATCAGAACAAGACTTTAATAATCATGATATTTGCTGTGTTGGTGTAATGTACTCAGGCGAATAAGATGCTTGTGTGATGTTACTCTGAGTGTATATCCACACCAGGCAGGCTTGAAAAATATGCCTGGCCTCGGTGGGAATCGAACCTACGACCTTTGGAATACTAGCCCAATGCTCTGCCAACTGAGCTACGCGGTCAGGTCGGTTCGAGTATGCCTGAGTACATTACACCAACACAGCAAATATCATGATTATTAGATTACACATTTAGATTACAAATTAGTATTCCAAAGGTCGTAGGTTCGATTCCCACCGTGGCCAGGCATATTTTCAAGCCTGCCCGGTGTGGATATACACTCAGAGTAACATCACACAAGCAAGACTTTAATAGTATAGCCAAGTTTAAAATTATAAATTCTGTCAGAAAAAATGAAACCAATGTCTTTCATCAGCCGACCACCTGATCAGCAAAGTTGACAAATTTATTTTTTTATGTCTGTGAAACCTATTACAAGACGGATGAACTTACTTCCACAAGTATTTTGATTGAAAGGAATGAAATGTCAGCCATCTTCAATTTTTATAGATATATATGCATGTTACGCCACAACAGGGGTCACGCAATATTTTTATCAAGACAAACACTAATCATTTCAGTTGCACTCAAAACTATACTCTGACTGCCCTTCGAAATATCAAGATCACTCAAAACATCTACAATTCAATACTTGGTCAGCAACGAATACTTTTATATGATTAATCCCTATTGAGACGTCACCAAAACTACTGTTAATGAGATCACAAATTTATCCAAGATGGCGGACATCTTATTACTTCAAGTGAAAATATTTCAAGAACTAACTATTAGCAAGATATGAAAAAAAGGTAAAATAAGTTAATATATATTTCAAAAGTCCTTTCAAATGGGAAAATAAAAGTTAAGTTTATATTGCCATTTCCCTTTAATGCAAATCATATTAGGATGTACAAAGTATTAGGACTTTCCTCGCTTCATTTCTCAGCGCAGGATTCCGCCAAAAGAACACCAGTGAATTTAACGATGCGGAAGCAAACGCCAATGTGCAAGCCCAATTTCTCAGCGAGTATTTTAGATAGCTATGAGTTACAATAGGATTTGTCGCTGCAAATGGAATGAAACACACGATCGTACAGGCAATTACAATTGTGCATGATTTTGCTAGTTTTATATCCTGGGCGATTTTCCCAGCACGATTGTTCACCTCTTCAGTTCTGCTTCTTTTGCGTGCTTTTTGATTTGCGACATATATAGCCACATAAAAATAAATACACGCAATGACGATTGAAAGGACGACAATGCTGGACAAAAATTTTGTCATTCTGTTGAATACAGTTCGTGAAGTTACTACGAATATTGGAATACCTGACCATAAAATCACGGCTGTCACCAACAATTTGGATTTTGTTACGATACGTCGATGAAGAAATGGGTGGACAATACCTAAATATCGCTCAGCGTTTAGTAGAAATGAAGTGATGAAAGACATCGCAGTCACGCAAAACGCCAGTACCTCCAAAAGCGTGAACATTAAACAATCAGGATCTTGTTTTAAGACTTTAATTGCCCTTACAATCATGAAGCCAGCGTTCCCAAACAGCCCTGTTGCAAAATCGGTGATCGATAACAACATAATCAAAAAATATGAACTTTTTCTCCGTAAATGAGTCGATTTCCAATAGGCGAGAATTGTTGCCAAATTTAATGAAATTGTTAGAACCACGAAAATTATGTTGAAAACGATGATAATTATATAGTTGATATAAAATGTCTTTGGCGAAAATTTGCCATCAATTGGATGGCGAGATTTTGAATTAAAAACCACGCAAAATTTCCATGAAGTAGTGTTGTTCAAGTCCATTTTGAAATACACATACACCCTAAACCGAGTTGAATATTTTATTTATTATTTTAATATATAATTTAATGTATGACGATGCGTATACTTTATTAAAACACTGCGGGGTCGCACGGGGGGTATTTCAATGGGTATATAGTATTCTACAAATTAAGCTGCCGTGGTTTGTGTCTAAACTACCTGAAAAAGACATGTCACAAACGTAGTGGTTTACATTAGGTAGTATTTTACAATAGCCTGTCGTGGTTTTTGTCTAAATTATACGAGCGAAAAGAGTTAGAGGCAATTATCAATGATGCTTTAAACTGACGCCATGATATATATTTACAGCAATATATTTACTGAACTTCAGACATCATTTCCTCTTTGGCGTACTATTACGTACTACTTTGTTTGCCAATTTAAAAACATATCGAAAATTAATATTTTCAACATTGAATCAATCAATCAACTTTATTAATGGGGGTAAACGCATGACAATGAATCTGATAAACCAGCGCCCCCTCTTAACTATAAGTACAAAAATATGTTAATAGAATAAATGGCTGCGTATATAGCATGCATATATATATATATATATATATATATATATATATATATATATATATATATATATATATATATATATATATATATATATATATATATATATATATATATATACATATATGTATAGTAGGAATTTAATAACTAATGGTCTAGTAAATGTTATACTTTAAAATGGTTCATGTCATTTAGAATGTCAATATAAAAAGTTCTCAAAGATGATGTAAAAATGTTTATACTTTTAATGGACTTCAGTGCATTTGGCAGGCTGTTCCATACTGATCTTGAGACTTGACATTCTGACTGAGAAGGCTACTACTAAAAAGCGATACAGCGATACAACGATACAGCGATACAGGAACCGGAACCTGGAACCGGAACCTGGAACCGTGCATAATTTATGCAAATTAGAGCATTTTGCACCACATCAGATATATATGATAATAATTTACAGGGGGGGGGGGACGCAATTCAAAGATAGTACAATATATTACAAGTGAAGCATTTTGATTTTCTAAACAAAAGGAATGAACATCGTTGTAACACTATATTACAAAGTAAAACATGTTTCGTAATTGCGCGGCGACTCTTTTTGTCTGGTATGATACTGAACTGCATGTGACGCACTTAGTTTATTTAGCCGCCGCACTTGACTATGAAATGCAAGCAGACAAAGAAAGAAAGAAACCACGGCACA
>CACRXK020001042.1:37238-61623 GCA_902702795.2 Paramuricea clavata | reverse complement strand
ATGAGAGTTAACTGGATATTACCAAGCGCAACAAAAACTCTCATGAACTCTATTCAAAATTTGAACCAGCTGAACACTGATGACAGTTAACTGGATATTACCAAGCGTAACAAAAACTCTCATAAACTCTACTCAAAATTTGAACCAGCTGAACACTGACGAGAGTTAACTGGATATTACCAAGCACAACAAAAACGAACGAGAGTTAACTGGATATTACGAAGCGTAACAAAAACTCTCATGAACTCTACACATAATTCGAACCAGCTGAACCCTGATGAGAGTTAACTGGATATTACGAAGCGTAACAAAATCTCTCATGAACTCTACTCAAAATTTGAACCAGCTGAACACTGATGAGAGTTAACTGGATATTACCAAGGGTAACAAAAACTCTCATGAACTCTACTCAAAATTTGAACCAGCTCAACACTGATGAGAGTTAACTGGATATTACCAAGCGGTCCAAGCGCAACAAAATTTCCCACGAACTCTATTCAAAATTTGAACCAGCTCAACACTAATGAGAGTTAACTGGATATTACCAAGCGCAACAAAAACTCTCATGAACTCTATTCAAAATTTGAACCAGCTGAACATTGATGACAGTTAACTGGATAGTACCAAGCGTAACAAAAACTCTCATGAACTCTACTCAAAATTTGAACCAGCTGAACACTGACGAGAGTTAACTGGATATTACCAAGCACAACAAAAACGAATGAGAGTTAACTGGATATTACGAAGCGTAACAAAAACTCTCATGAACTCTAGACATAATTCGAACCAGCTGAACCCTGATGAGAGTTAACTGGATATTACGAAGCGTAACAAAATCTCTCATGAACTCTACTCAAGATTTGAACCAGCTGAACACTGATGAAAGTTAACTGGATATAACCAAGCCCAGCAAAAACTCTCATGAACTCTACTCAAAATTTGAACCAGCTGAACACTGGCGAGAGTTAACTGGATATTACCAAGCACAACAAAAACGAATGAGAGTTAACTGGATATTACGAAGCGTAACAAAAACTCTCATGAACTCTAGACATAATTCGAACCAGCTGAACCCTGATGAGAGTTAACTGGATATTACGAAGCGTAACAAAATCTCTCATGAACTCTACTCAAGATTTGAACCAGCTGAACACTGATGAAAGTTAACTGGATATAACCAAGCCCAGCAAAAACTCTCATGAACTCTACTCAAAATTTGAACCAGCTGAACACTGGCGAGAGTTAACTGGATATTACCAAGCACAACAAAAACGAATGAGAGTTAACTGGATATTACGAAGCGTAACAAAAACTCTCATGAACTCTAGACATAATTCGAACCAGCTGAACCCTGATGAGAGTTAACTGGATATTACGAAGCGTAACAAAATCTCTCATGAACTCTACTCAAGATTTGAACCAGCTGAACACTGATGAAAGTTAACTGGATATAACCAAGCGCAGCAAAAACTCTCATGAACTCTACTCAAAATTTGAACCAGCTGAACACTGGCGAGAGTTAACTGGATATTACCAAGCACAACAAAAACTAATGAGAGTTAACTGGATATTACGAAGCCTAACAAAATCTCTCATGAACTCTACACATAATTCGAACCAGCTGAACCCTGATGAGAGTTAACTGGATATTACGAAGCGTAACAAAATCTCTCATGAACTCTACTCAAAATTTGAACCAGCTGAACACTGATGAGAGTTAACTGGATATTACCAAGGGTAACAAAAACTCTCATGAACTCTACTCAAAATTTGAACCAGCTCAACACTGATGAGAGTTAACTGGATATTACCAAGCGGTCCAAGAGCAACAAAATTTCCCACGAACTCTATTCAAAATTTGAACCAGCTCAACACTAATGAGAGTTAACTGGATATTACCAAGCGCAACAAAAACTCTCATGAACTCTATTCAAAATTTAAACCAGCTGAACACTGATAACAGTTAACTGGATATTACCAAGCGTAACAAAAACTCTCATGAACTCTACTAAAAATTTGAAACAGCTGAACACTGACGAGATTTAACTGGATATTACCAAGCACAACAAAAACTAATGAGATTTAACTGGATATTACGAAGCGTAACAAAAACTCTCATGAACTCTACTCAAAATTTGAATCAGTTGAACACTAATGAGAGTTAACTGGATATTACCAAGCGCAGCAAAAACTCTCATGAACTCTACTAAAAATTTGAACCAGCTGAACACTGATGAGAGTAAACTGGATATTACCAAGCGCAGCAAAAACTCTCATGAACTCTACTAAAAATTTGAACCAGATGACCACTGATGAGATTTAACTGGATATTACCAAGCGCAACAAAAACTCTCATGAAGTCTACTCAAAATTTGAACCCGCTGAACACTGATGAAAGTAAACTGGATATTACCAAGCGTAACAAAAACTGTCATGAACTCTACTCAAAATTTGAACCAGCTCAACACTGATGAGAGTTAACGGGAAATTACCAAGCACAACAAAAACTCTCATCAACTCTACTCAAAATTTGAAGGAGTTGAACACTGATGAGAGTTAACTGGATATTACCAAGGGTAACAGGAACTCTCATGAACTCTAGTTAAAATTTGAAGGGTTTGAACACTAATGAGTGTTAACTGGATATTACCAAGCACAGCAAAAACACTCATGAATTCTACTCAAAATTTGAACCAGCTGAACACTGATTAGAGTTAACTGGATATTACGAAGCGTAACAAAAACTCTCATGAAGTCTACTCAAAATTTGAACCAGCTCAACACTAATGAGAGTTAACTGGATATTACCAAGCGTAACAAAAACTCTCATGAACTCTACACATAATTTGAACAAGCTGAACACTGTTTTTTTGTGTTTTTTTAAATTTTATTTTCCCATGTACATTACAATTATTAATACATTATTACAAATTAACTATTTGGGCTAGAGACCTACTAGAAACCTTTGCAGGCTTTTGTTTCTAGGCCACTAGTCATGTCCTATTTAGATTATTTTATTATTTACAGTAGTTTTTAAGATTATATTAAATGCAGAAGAAAAGTTTTTACAAGGTATATACAAGATATTTACAAATTTGAGGTATGAAGGGTAAATGCTGTAGAGTTCACAATATTAAGATAAAGAGATATACTAGTTAGATTATTATATGGTATTTTTTTGCACAATAACAATGTATGGACAGACATTGTCTGCATAAAGAAAGTGTGATTTCTGAATCTATGTATTTGTAACTGGATTTAGTATAAAGTGTTGCTTAATTAGATTCTTGAAGGTATTCTAGAAATTTATGTTTTTCAGATTTGTTTCTAATTTCTTCCACACATCAACTCCTTTATTTGAAAGAGTGTGTTTTACATAATTTGTTCTCTTATAACATTTAAAAAGTTTTGATGCGTTTCTCGTATTATGTAGATGAATTTGGTTGTTTGTAACGAAGTAGTTAGTAAAATATTCTGGTAAATTTTTAAGATGATGATATCGAAACATAAATAAAGCAGTTAAATAAATGTTGATTTTAAAAATATCAAGTATATGTAATTCTTTGAATATAGCCTCAGTGTGTTCCAAGTACGACTTAAATCTCATTAGACGTACAATTTTTTTCTGGATATTCATTATTTTATTAATTCAGGTTTTGTATGTGCTACCCCAAATTAAATTGCCATAAATCAGATATGGATAGACTAATGCATAATAAATTAGTTTGATAGCATTTCGATTTAAGAAATGTCTAATTTTAGCTATTATTCCGGATGCTTTCAAGAGTTTTTTGAAACATTAGTTATATGATCATTCCATGTCAGACATTCATCAATGATGATACCAAGAAATGTTGTACTTTTAACTTGTTCTACATTTACATCATTCATAATAATTTGAATTTCATGTTTTGGTTTTTTGTTAGTAGATCTAAATAAAATGAATTTTGTCTTTTGGATATTTAGAGATAATTTATTGACGTTTAACCATTCTGTAACTTTGTTAATTTCAGTTTGTATGATTACATTAAGCGATTTAAGACAGCGGTTGCTATAAAATATATTAGTGTCGTCAGCAAATAATATGAATGAAAGTAATTTGCTGCACTGTTCAATATCATTTATGTAAAGCAAAAATAGAATTGGTCCAAGAATTGATCCCTGTGGAACCCCACTTCTAATCACCATTTCATTTGACCTAACTTGATCATATTTCACTATTTGTTTTCTATTTTCCAAATAATCTTTAAACCATAGTTGTGTTATTCCCCGTATACCATAGTGTTCCAGTTTTTGAATCAGAATCTTGTGATTAATGGTGTCAAAGGCCTTTGACAAGTCAAGAAAGATTTCTATAGTGTATTCACCTTTATCGATTGCTTTACTAACTTTGTCAACAAGTTCAATGACTGCATGCTCGGTGGATCTATTTTCTCTAAAACCATACTGACTATGTGTTAATAATTTATTTTTTTCAATGAACTTAATTAATCTCTTATACATTAGTTTTTCTAGTAATTTAGAAACACAAGAGAGTACAGTAATTGGTCGATAATTTTTAAATTCAATTTTTGAATTGTTTTGTAAATTGGGGTAACTTGAGCTATTTTTAGGCCATTAGGAATAGTTCCACTAAGGAAAGTCAAGTTGAATATGTGTGACAGGGGTTCAGAAATTTCCTTAGCAATTGTCTTAATAACTTGTGAACTTATACCATCATAGCCTGGACTTTTTTTAGAATTTAAGTTTTGTATTTCAATTTCGATTTCATATTTGGTTACTGGCTCAATAAAAAAATTATTCTTATTCTTATTAGTCAGATATTTGTCAAAGGTTATTTCACTGTCTGGAAGTTTTTTTGCTAGACCTGGTCCAATATTTACAAAATACTCGTTGAATTTATTTGCTATTTTGTACGGATCATCAATGATTTCATCTGAAGAGTCTCCGTTGAATTCCTTTGGTAAAATTCTATTGTTTCTATGTTTATTCATAATTTCATTAATTGTTTTCCATAAGCATTTTGTGTTATGCTTGTATTTTATTAGTAGTTCTTCATAATATTTCTTTTTTGCTATTTTTATTACATGATTCAATTTATTTTTATATTTTTTGTATATAATCTCATTTTTTATTAAAGGGCAATTTAGAAATTTCTTATAAAGTTTGTTCTTTTTTTGAACTGATTTTGCAATGCATTTTGTCATCCATGGACTTTTACTTTTGTCAAATTTCCTTTTTGATACTTTTTTTGTTAATGGGAATTTTTTTCATAGGCTGTAGAGAATTTGTTGAAGAATTCGTTATAAGACTCAGTAGTATTACTGTTGGAAATTACATCCTCCCATGATGTAGTTTTAATTGAATTACCAAATGATTTAATATTGGAATCATTGATGATCCTTTTATTAATAATTTCCATTTCTGGCTTAGTCTTATGTTGTTGATCTTTAAATTCGCGTATATGAAATACTGGTAAGTGATCAGAGATGTCACAAAAAAGTATCCCATTTGTGCTCGATTCTATAGTTTCCATATCATTAGTAAAAATATTGTCTATTAGTGTAGCTGTATGGTGAGTTATTCGCGTTGGTCTCAGTATAAGAGGCATATACGATGATGTGAACAGTTGTTCAAGAAACCTATTAGTATAATCACAAGACTCTGATTTTAATAGATCAATATTGAAATCTCCCATAAGGTAGCATATTTTATTTTCTTTGTCTATTTTCCCTAGAATGTTATTCACATTATTTTCAAACAAATCAATTTTATTATTTGGTGGTCTGTATATTAGACCGACTATTATATTTTTCCCAACAGCTGTTATTATCTCAATAAAAACGGATTCAATTACATTTTCAATATTTGTGTTTAAATCCGTGCGTAGTTTATATTTAATTTGGTTTGTGATATAAATTCCTACACCTCCTCCAATTTTATTAGATCTGTTTACATTTACAAAATCATAATTATCTAGTTTGAAGAGGTCGTCGTTATTATCATTTAGCCACGTTTCGGTTAAACCTATTATCTGAAACTGGTTATTTAATGAATTCAATAGGTGTTTTAATGAGTCGAATTTATTAAGTATACTTCTAATATTTAGGTTAATCATCGAAAAACTATTCGTATTATTTAGATTTGCTTTATTTGTTTGTTTATGGAGATCACCAGGAGTATAATATTCACAGTTTATTTTAATCGATTGATCGAGATTTGCGTTATTTTCGGACATCGCAATGTTGTTATTCGTGTCGAAAGGGTTGAATTTCAGATGTCTTAGTCTATCCATATCGTCTTCACTGATATTATTTCCGTTTATAGTAAATTCATATTCTAATTCATCAAGTGTTTGAAATGGTAAAGTATCAGCTAAACAATGCTGACATAGATCAATGGTAGGTATTATGTTACTATCGTTTAAGTAGAGTGACTTTGTGCATGCTGGCACAGCGTGAAACAAATTATTGCATCCTGAACATTCAGTAAATTTTTGCATTTTTTGGATAGATTTGGAGCAAGAAGAACATTTCTTCTTGTGCTTAGTGCTAACAGTACTCATTGGAAGATGTTAATGCAATATTTGGAATAAGTAATAAACTATATATAATAACCTTTTGTGGTTGTTATTATAATACGATTTGTCTATCATGTTTCAAGTAATTCAAGACTTGTTATTGAAGACCTGACCTTCTACTATTAATTTGTCTCTAACAAGTTTAGCCCTTTTACCTTCGGCTTTAGCTTTTTTTAATTCAGGATACAATGCTTTCCTCACGCTCTCTATTTCTTCAGGGAACTGCTCAGATACCCCGATGTTTGTTCCCTTTAGCTTTTTCGCGTTAAGTCGCACGTGCTCTCGGTCTTGGTGGTAATTAAATTTAACCACGATCGGTCGTGGTTTTCGGTTTCCTTCTCTTTTCTTGCCAATTCTATGGGACCGGTCGATCTTTATTACCTCCTTTGCGTCCTTTATTTGAAACTTCGTTTCCAGTAAGTTGTGGATAATCTCCGTCGTGATTTCTTTGTCTTGTTCCGGTATGTTGAAAAACAGCAGATTGTCTCGCATTGATCTCGCTTGTATATCTACTATTTTATCGCGTAATGTCGCGTTGTCTTTTTCAAGTTTCTCCAGTTTGGTTCTTGCTTGTTCTTGGTTTGCTCTTGTGGTTTCATTTTCTCTTTTTAGATCTGCTATTTCGGCGTGCGCGTATTCTAATGAATGCTTTATTTCTTTCATGTCGGCCTCTATGCCGTCAAGCTTCTCTAGTTTCCCCATCATGATCGTAAACATTTGTTGTATTTCTCGCATATCTATCTCCTTCTCTTCCTCTTTTTCCTCCATTCTTCTGTCTGGTGTGTTAGGTTTTTGAATTTTGCTTTTTACTGGTTTACTAGGCGTACATAGGTGCGTTTTATTCAAATTTTGCGCAGAGCGCTTTGTGGCTTGTTGTTTGTCGCCCATACTGTAATCTGATCTGATAACATTTAACGATTGAGACCAGAATTGAGACTTAACGTCAGATAAACTACCTGGAATATATAAAGAAACGTCGACATTTTCTCTCTCTTTTTCCAACTTACTGAAATCACATTATTCCCTCTACTAATACAGGATGTGTCAAAAAAACGTACACCCTTTCAAATTCGTTGCTCTGCAGTAAGCTGGCCCATTTTATTATTTCTTTGTGATCTGTGAGTCGTCTCATTGAGACTCCCTTTGCTTAAGAAATTATAGCCATAGCTATGCCGTATTTCGCGCCTGTTTTTAATTGCGCGGTTTTTACAAATGCTAGTACCCATGCTTTTTCCGCGCAAAGAACGATTGGCGATCATATGGAAACCGCTTACACATTAAAAATGGATTGACAGTTTTTTAAGTGGAAACAACTGTTTTATGACGATTGGCGATTCGACGACCAACCGTATTGTAGCGAAGCGTATTTCTTTGTTTCCTGAGCACTAGAGTGGAACTAATAACTTCGACACAAAAGAAAATGCTACGATACGTTACGATCGAAGTGGAAAACTGGCTTTAGAAAACGAAACGAGATGCTTAATATTATGTCTAAATAGTGGTATAAGAAGGGCGCCGCGGGATTTGTATACGTAATCATGCGATGGCGAGTACAATTAGAGATTAATAGTACGAGTGATGTTTGG
Source organism: Paramuricea clavata (assembly GCA_902702795.2). Lineage (NCBI taxonomy): Eukaryota > Metazoa > Cnidaria > Anthozoa > Malacalcyonacea > Plexauridae > Paramuricea > Paramuricea clavata. Next base: position 53,457 of record CACRXK020001042.1, on the reverse strand, counting down.
AAATTTTGGCAAAATTGGACGAGCTGTCGGGGCAAGTCCAATTTGGCAAATTTCCAAGCATCACGAGTATTAGCATGTCAACATCTCAATGTCAACCATCATACTCTCTCACCAAAGGCAAAGCCAAGTCCTGCCAGTCTTTCAACCAAAATTTGGTGCTTTTGTTCGTATTTTCATTTAATTCTTTTGTTAAAGCAAAATATGGTGCTTTTGTTCGTATGTTCATCTAATTCCTCTAGGACAATTTCATTTCACATTTGTGTTTAAAATTCCTTTCCACCATTTTGTTTGTTTTGAGAAAATCATTAATTGTACTGCAGTACAATTAATGAAATAATTGTACGCACTCCTCTCAATATACAGCTATTTAGTCGCTGGGCAGAGCCCGCAGCGACTCTAGGTTTCGGCACGCATTTGTGTCGGATCTTGGATCGTTAGCCACAAAATGACAATTACGTCATTAATAAAAAATAAAAATTACGTCATTACTATTCGTCGCTGAATTCAAGATGGCCGCTTACTACGAGCGAATGGTATCATCGATTTTGTACATATTTTTTTATTTTTCCGATGAACCTTAATAGTTTTCCGATGAAACAGACTTTATAAAGCGAAAGTCATTTTATGTGAGTAAACTTGGAAGGCTACAAGCTTGAAATAGAGGACAAAAGTTCACAATTTTCAATTTTACAAAGTTGGAACGGGCCGCAACCTTTGTAAATCGCAACAATAATATTCGCAAACTGCTGTTTATTTGGGTGCTTTTTTTATGGCTGTTGATGCAAATAATCCTGTTACGGATAGGTGGTCAAAAGAACATGGTGTAGCCTAACAAGACCGAAATACAACCACAGTGATCACCATTCATCACTACTTGTGTGAAATTTAAACTTTGCCGCTAGGTGTCAGGCTTTTAAATCTGTAATATTTCAGTCATTTTATGATCAATGTATTGTGTTTCTAACGCCGAACGGGAAAATGTTGGAGCCACAGTAATAGACTCTTTCAAGGTCAAGATGCCATAATGAAACACAAAGTGTAAGGGCTGCAAACACAATGGAAATTCCTACTAGTAAATTTGCAAGCTTGTATAAACACAATGGTGAGATCAATGTATTGAAATTAAGTAGGGGGGCAATGCAACTCAATGGGTTATTAAAAGTAACTAGCGTGTCAAGCTCTATGCTTGAAATAAAGCCTGCTACTGAGGTCAGTAAAAAGGATTGATGCACATGATTTGTACGCAAAATTCCCATTGGTCAGAAATAAATAGCTTTGTTTTTAAGGTAATGCCAAATTGGTGTTTACGTAATGATATTCCGTACTTGTAATTGTACTTTAACTACTTTTGGCCATGTTAATGACTGCCTTTGCTGCAGTCAATAACAGTTATTATTATTATTTAATATGTAATTCCTGGCCATTTGATGAAAATTGGAATATTTAGTTTTGAGATATTGGTGGAAAAGTTGGCCATTATTGTCATATTTTAAATTAGCTTTGATAATCTAATGTATCAATTAATTCCAGCAGTTCCCACCCCTGGGCCTTTGCAGCTTTTCCTAATCACGGGGGTGGGGCTATTGCCGATATTTTTTAGCCCGGGGGTGAGGATTTTGACATTTTCCATCATGGAGGATTTGGTAGATTTGCTGGAAAACTGATATTTAATTTGATTGCAAATGGCTTGTGGACATAGCCATTTTCTTCCCAGAAATGGCTAATACCTCGGGGGGATGGGCACTGCTGGAATTGACTGATACGTAATTAACAATCGCCATTTTGATTGGTTGTTATTTTTGTGCATCCCAATCACTGTCCACTTTTTATTGACTTCAGTAACAGGCTTACCCTGCCAGCAAAGTCCTCTTGTATTTCTTCTCAGCACGAGAGAGACTCTGCAGAACTTGTGTATATTCTTTGTGGAGCCGACAATCCAAAAACGTGCCTAATTATGAGTAATTTCAGGTTTGATACCAGTTTTATAACCGGTTTTGATCTGAACCGGAAACTACTTATTAAATCTTCTTCTGGGAAATAGGCAGTTGCTTAGCAACCTTCGCGCATGCTCAAATGAATTTATACACAAGTTCTGCAGAATCTCTCTCGCTTCTCTGTGCCGTGCTGAGAAGAAATACAAGAGGACTTTGCTCACAAGGTATAACAGGCTCTATTTCAAGCATCGAGCCTGACACGCAAGCTACCTTCAAAGAGCCTATTTGGCAACTTCTGTTGTAGTTACCTAGCCTGGGGCAAAAGTAATAAATTATGAATTGTTATAAATGTTCTGTGAAGTGCACATTTTTTCCTGCAGTTAGGGACCAGTCCTTATTTATGGAAGAGGGAGGAGGGGGGGGGGCAAAAGGTGGAGCCATGACCCCATGAGTATAAATAATTTACTAGAAGGGGGGGGGCATTAAATTTTTTGAGAAAACCAGTTGAAGGGTCAAAATGTGGAGTTGCAATAAATTTGTTTAATTAAGCCTGGTTTCCAGTGTCCTCGAAGTTGGCCTAAGCCAGATGAATCCAATAAATGATATTAACCTTGTACCCAGGGCTTCTGCGCTTATACACTGCTCTCAGAAGAGAGAGAGCAATAAGCGCAGAAGCCCTGCGCAGAAGACCTTATTTTAATAGCCCCAGCGACTAAACGCTCAACAGAGCGTCTTGTTCAATTAAGGTTGTCCACGAGCAAAGCGGAAAAGTCGAATACGAGCGCGAAAGGCTGCTGGGAACCGCTTTGAAAATTCATTAATTTGTTAGCGATTCCCAGCAGCCTTTCGCGCTCGTACCGACTTTTCCGCTTTGCTCGTGGACAACCTTAATTGAAATAGCTGTATATAATTCGTTCTAGCGCCGCTCCATCTTCATTAGCAACAAATCGTAGGCAGTGGACAACTCGAAAGCATTGTGCCGGCTGGTGGCTTAGTCGCTATATTAGCCCAAATTGGACTTTTTAAGTTAAAAATCTTGTATTTTGTAGGATTGAAGCTATTAACCGTGAGCTATTGTATGCGGGATGGCAATGGGAATGAGATCATACTATACTCACTTTATGTAGATCATATACTATACTCACTTCAATATGCTCAACAAAATGCATAAATAGTTTGCATAACTCTACAGTCTTCATCCGGGAAACCTAATTGATGTCGCATGGTTTTCGTCTTCGAGTATTTGATGTTTCTCGCTCGATGGTCGCACCACAGTGATTGATTCGTGTTTGTTGGATACTTACTTAAATTAAATAAGTGGGGATACCGCTGAGAATACTTGGCTATTATAACTGCCTCGGTTCTCAAGTAATTAGCTATACCTAACTCTAACTTGACAGCAGGTCTTTTCGCAACAGGTCTTTCGTTTTTTTACGAAGTGTATACGATGCAATCACATACCTAAATCTTCCATCGGCTGTTCTTCAGGCTGATTGATTGTCTCTCTCCGTCTTTCTTCGTCCTTACCCAACTTATTGTCGTGCTGATTTAGTTCACCAAACTTTATTTCGGCGTCGTTTCCGTTCCTTTCAAGGATATCTGGGGGAATTAATTGACCAGCAGCTTCACCGGTCAACAGTTCGTTAAATTCTTCCATGCAAGTATACTGATAATACTATACCCAAGTACACACTAAATGAATTTAAGATTTTCGTGATATAAAGCATGACACATGCAATAAATGTCCAGTGACAAAGTGAAGCACAGGAATAGTAGTGATAAGAGAGTTTAAGTTCGACTTCCAATACCAATACCGATACTGATATTTTCACTTCCGTTCTCATTTTGGTACCAGGAATTTTAAAGCGTTAAGTTATCACGATAGAGAAAGTATAGAACACATTAATCGTCACCGAAAATGTGCGGTATACTAATTTAAACGGCAGCTGAGCTAAAATTCCGACTAAAACATGACTCAGGCGATGCTAATAAACAAATAGTTTACATGTTTATCGTAAAAATTATGAAATATCCGATTTATATGAGTTTATCTTACAATTCCCCCGACTTCCAATACAAAGCCGACTTCGGTAGTGGTGACTTCCAATACACTTGCCCTCGTGCTTCTTGCGAGCAGAGAGCATGCGCATGACATGTTGTTAGTATCGGTATTGGTACCGGAAGTCGAACTTAAACTCTCTCTATATATACATGCATCCGGCCCGCTTTGTACGGTTGGATAGATTCACAAAAATATCTAAATACCATACTGTCAAGATCAATAGTAAATATAATAATAGATATAACGGCGAATTAATGTAATAATAATAATAATATATTGGTCTATTATCACATCGCATGCACCATGGCGGTGAATTGCAATGGTTTACAACTAAAAATCTTTATTAAAATACTTATAAAAGTTACGAATATGTTAAATTAAAATTAATTACATTATTTACATATAATATGAATATAACAGGAACGAACTTTCATAAATAGGCAAACCTGACTAACACTCTTCTTCACTTCATACTCTGAATTAGATGACCGCCGCTGAGGCCTGAGGACGTAAAAATCGTCAGTCACTACCACTAAATGTACGTTTACACGCAGCGATTTGTCATGTACGATTCGTATTCTAGCGTATACATGTAATCGAATAAGTACGTGTAAAGTGGTTGCGTTTCAAATTTCGCCATAAACTAATTAATGGGCAGGAATTGTGGTGTCAATATAGTAATTTTCATACTCCAGGGGCCTTGTACAAAGGTGGATTTGTGCTAACCCTCGGTTAAAATTTAACCCACTGTATTGGTTTGTGTATTTCTGCATGCACGCGTCTGTTTATTTCAAAACGTGAGAGAAGTGAATTCCTATTGATCCAGACAAGATTTGTGAAAACAGTTCCAAATTTATAGATAAGCCGTCAGTTAATTTAACCTAGCCCTACTGGGTATAGCTAATCGGCTTTCGAACAACCGGCCCCAGAATACGAATCGTAGACCTACACAATAAATCGCAGCGTGTAAACGTACTGACACAACTGAACAGTCTTCCACAAACATCTGCTGGACTCCTAGATTCAAGCCATTACAATATAACGTGACATTTCACCACTATTAAGACCACACGGCTAACCAAGCCCGGCGATCAAACATTTGCTGATACTCCTATATATATTCTACATAGACTTAAACCATTTACGTTTACTGCTAATATTGATCATGAAACATATATACGGTGAATAATATTTCATGCTCCTACAGTTCATACCTTATTAAGCATTGACGAAATGAATTCCGAATTGATCAAGTGAAATGAAATGAGCGCTAGCTATATCAATGAACATAAAACTGAAGCAGTCCAGACTAATATGTATTTCGATTCGTATGAAAGCTCATTCGGAGGATTTATGCAAATGTAGCTATGCTCATCACGATACGCTTCAATGCTTGTTTTCGATTCGGAGTTCAGTGCATGTTCACTGGTTTCTTCAGAATAGATAATAGACCTTTCTTATAATGATGTCAAACGCGGAAAAAACACTTAATGCGATGTCCCAAGGGCAAGGGACAATTTTTAGCGACAATTCGCAATGCAAATGATGTTTTTATTAAATTTATTGGCTCACCAACGACTTGCATTGTTCTATAGGTCATCGTATAAATTGGTTTTCCGCGTTTGATGTCATCAGTATACGAAAAGTCTATTGTATTAATTTCAACACTTTTTCGAAAATTTTCCATTAAAGACAAAAATTGCACATGTTGATTCTTCATTATTTTTTGCTTCTTTAATCTTGTCTATGTTTCAAAACATACGCAAGAGTATAAAGTCGTTTAAGCCTTTTTCACATATGAACAACTTTATTTATTTATTTAAAGAGGGTAAAAACACATGACAGCAATATAACTGAAAAACCTGTGGCCCTCATATACAATACATACAAAGTTATTAATTCTACTTTAAAACGTCTAAAAGCTATTTAGAGTAAATATGTAAAAGATCTTAGGATTATAAATTTATATATACAAATTATATACAGTACAACTTGCTGATCACAATAATAATTCAAAGCGATCGATGCCCTTATAAGATTCTAAGAAGTATTTTTTAAGGGCAAACTTAAAGGAATTAACGCTATAGGTTTCGTCTTAAGAGCGACTGTCCGTAAAAATCGAGCAAAATTTGAATTCTGCGGCGATACACGACAAATAGATTTCGTTCATATTTTGCTCAAATTAAGGTAATACCTAGTTATAAATGGTGTTTGGGTTAGATTTTCAATATTTGGTCGATAAACGTACAAATATCAGAAATCAAGAATTTGTCTCCAGGAGGCTATAATTAGCCGCAGACAAAGCCGCTGCCATGGTCAGTTTCATCACTTCGCGACGGATTCAAAACTGACCGTAGATAGCTTTGATGGTATAATGACTATAATTCAAGTATTAAAGAACAATTTTATCAATATTGAATGGTCCAGGAGGCTTTAACTGGCCTGACAGACGTTGTTGAAATTGGCTATTTTTAGTCAAATTTGAGAATTGCATTTTGTCACTGGATTTGAAGGGGAAATTTACTATGTGCGATAATCGTGAATTTGTTTATATTTCATCCACGGAATGGTATGGCATGAGTACATGTTATATATAAAAACTAGCTTGGGTTATTGCCTCGGAGCCTCACGCGAGACTTTTAAAAAAGCTCATTTTGGTGATTTCCAGTGGAATGTAACACAATTAAATCATTAGGCCCATACGTCTTAACCTGAGTATCAGGCCCTCGGTATTGAAGAGAGCCTGACACAATTCGCCTCTACGGGCTTTCCACCCCCAGAATATCAGCCAATTAAAATTATTTCCGGTTGTAGCATATTTCCGGTTGTCCGCTACAGGTATGTAAATACGTAAATTTCGTTATTTGCAGTTTTGTATAAATTTGAATAAATACGGAGAAAAGTCGGTATGTTTTTGTCGAAATATCCACATGATGGAATTCTAAGCGTAAACTATGCCTCATTCGGGGAACCATAGCTCGGCTTTTTCCAGGAGTCTAAAGAGACAACAATCGGCGCTCTGAATAGAGGGTCCTGAAGAGGGGTCCCAATCCCATTTCCCACCTGAAATTTTGGCAAAATCCCAGTCCCAGTTGGATTTTTATTAGAAATCCCAGTCCGAGTTATTGAAATCCCAGTCAATAAAAAACCCTTTATTTATGGGTAGAATAAACAGTTTTAAGACCTTTTAAGCCACCGTACGCGTGTGTGCAAGTGGGGGACACTTTATGAAATACTGGGGGAGGGCTTTGTGCCGAAGGCACGGAAAATTTTAAAATTTGAATCCCGGAAATGGCATTTGCAGCATTCTGAGACACACATAATCAGAAAACCCAGAATTCCGGGCGCCAGAGTATGCCTGTTCGCAGGTAGTACTGTGAATAATATAGTTAACAACAAAAATCATGACCAAAGACACCAAAAACGGATCAAAATTGTATTTTAAAGTACTTAAAACGTGGAAAAATTGGGAATCGACTCGCATTACCTCAATCCCATTCCCATTTATGAGGACTTCATTTCCCATTCCCAGTGGCCAAATCCCAGTCCCAGCAACCCAAATCCCATTTTCCCAGTCTAAAACTAGATCAATCCCAGTTCCCATTTTACCCCTTCAGGGCCCTCTGAATAGGATTTCTTCTTCCTCGGTCCTCGTGTCATGTTAATTAATAGTTTATTCGAGACAGCTATTCGCTTCAACTGCGTCTAACACAGCGGCTATTGTCTTCAATTTCTGCCTGATGTTTGGCATATTAGTTCGAGCGAGCTGACTACTATATCCTTGCAGGTCTTGGAAAACAGCTCGGCAATAAACTGAGAAATAAGGCTTCAGCTTTTTGGAACTATAAAATATTTGAAAATTTCCGGCATCCACATATTTTCGTTCTACGGCTACTATTACGGCGAGATATTTAGACAAGCTTTCCATAGGCGTACCGGGCGGGGGGGCGGGGGGGGGGCGGTAGCCCCCCCCAGTTTTTTGGGCAGTCGGGCAATATTCGATCAACAGTCGGGCAATTTTGGTTTGCAAAAAAAAAAATGGGACAAATTCTGTCAATTTTGTCTAAAATTAAGTCAATTTTTTGGCAAATTTTGCGATTTTTCGAAAATTTGTGTTATGTTCCGAAAAATATTGGTTGTCCGGAAAAATTTTTTGACCCCTAAAATGGCATACTGGCCGAAATTTTTTTGGCGACGGGGGGGGGAAGGTCGCCAAAATAATTTTTCCGGAAAAAATTTTTTGATACTAGTCGGGCAGAATTCGAAAAGTCGGGCAATTTTCTTTCCGCCCCCCTAATTTTTTCCTTCCGGTACGCCCATGACGCTTTCTACTATGACTATGTAGTTTTAGTTTTATACCGAGTAAAATATTGCTGCAAAAGTGTTTTCAACGTCTTTTCGCACTTATTTTGTCATTTTTAGGCTTAATTAATTGAAAATAAATTTCAGAAATAAAGCACTTTAATTATTCCAGTATATTGAGAAAATTACAAATTCTATTTTTGGTGTTTACATACGCCGGTCATATATTTCCGGTTTGAATCACATGATGCGTTTTATCGTCTCTTAGCCAATCAGCATAACATCCAGATTCTGGATGTTGAACATGGCTTTAGAGGCGAATTGTGTCAGGCCCTCTTTCAATACCGAGGCCTGATACTCAGGTTACATACGTCTATACCAGAGTCACGAAGCTCAAATTGTTCAAAACTTTGAATTTTGTGTTTCGATATCAATGTATATGCTTTGTATACTTTATAAAGAATCGTTTAGAAGGATTTTCAACAGTATTTTGGTGATAGGCCTACTTACAACAAAAGCACAACAAATCATCATATCATTACTAGACTGTAACGTTGCTATTTATAGCAATTCGCGTGTTGTTACTGAATGTATATTTAATATGTCTGCAGTATGTAAGCTTTTGAAGTCTTATAATTTCTCATTTTTGTTTAATGCTTTCTCTGCATATGTAAACTAATAGAATTAAAGCTAGGTAAATACAATAAAAGTACATAAGTTGATATAATCGTGAATTTTTTTATATTTCGTCCACGGAATGCTATAGCATGGATACAGGTTGTATATAAAAACTGGCTTGGGTTACTGCCGTGGGGCCTCACGCGGGACTTTTAAAAAAGCTTATTTTGCGGTAGTTCAGGCGACAGTCAGGTAGTCTGTTTCAGACCATGCATGTTACGATATAAAAGACTATAAAATAATATAAAAACAAGTTGACAAAGATGAGTTTAGTTCTTAGATTATTTACAAAGCAAATCTACCTATGAATATATAAATAATTTTAAAATGTTTGTTAGTGGAATCTGGGAAATAAAATCAATGCCAATGTTGAGCGCTTTATAATGAAAAACTATAGCTGTCAACTGAATAACAACTGTATAAAATTTATAGCTGCCTCACTGCTCGTATATATATATATATATATATATATATATATATATATATATATATATATATATATATATATATATATATATATATATATATATATATAGAATTAGGTTTCGTTGTTTACAAAAACATTTGGCAGAGTGCTCAATGGATATCCAGAGCATAATTAAATAAGTGCAACGACTCAACAAATTCCACTAGGCATCTTTATTACTATTAGTGTCGTTTCTTGTGGTACGATATATATATATATATATATATATATATATATATATATATATATATATATATATATATATATATATATATATATATATATATATCTCTCTCTCTCTATATATATATATATATATATATATATATATATATATATATATATATATATATATATATATATATATATATATATATATATATATATATATATATATATATATATATATATATATATATATATATATATATATATATATATACATATATATATATATATATATAAAAAAATAGAATATGACTGTCTATAAACAACAAGCAGTGTTATTTTTAAGTTTACGTTTTATATTGATTTATTATGTAAAAACAAAAAAGTAAACTACAATATTAAAACAGTAGCTAAAGCAGATCCTTTGTAAATGATGTCCTACACTGTGTGGAAATGAACGTAATCTTGATTGATTGATTCTTTAATTTTCTGTAGAGGTTTTGTTTCGCTCAAAAATACAGCTTCAATGATGAAGAATGACTGTAACAGTTTATTCATATTCATTTATCTCGCTTTTTTTAAATATTTTGACGTTGTGACGTCACCGTGAGATCGTGTCAAGAAAGTCTGATATTTTTGATGATAACTTAATAAAATTTAGTCAAACTTGGCATGTTTACACTGTAATGGGTGCACCTGCAAGTGAACAGTTCGGATTATTTATGTTTTGCCATAACAAATAATTAGTCCCCACTCTTTACTCGTTTAGCTTCTCTTCTTTTTTACAAATTCCTCCTGTAGACTTTAGTTTACTCGTTTCAATGGTTTACACAGGGCTGTAAATACTCGTTGCAATTGTAACGCGTTACTGTGTACTCGTTACATTTGAAGTAATTTTAACCTGTAATTAATTACGTTTTTAGAAATGTAACGAAAAACGTAATTAATTACAAAAGCAAGGAACGTATTCCTTTTCCAAGGGGCAAGTTGAAAATTCCTTTTCTTATTTTGTTAAAAGTGAGAAATAAAAAATACAACGTTACGACAAAAATTCAGAAAAATGGCTGAAAGTGGAACCACATGCGAACCAATTGCGAAAGTGGAACCACAATTTGTTCCGAGGCTCAGAGCACCAAATATTGGCAAATAAAGTTTTAAGAGTTCACATGCTTCGATTTGCATGTAAAATTTTTAATATATTGAAATATCATCTTGATAAATTCTTGCAAATTTCATAGTTTATGGCGTTTTTATTTACAACTACTGTTTAAGATATTATAATATATATAGTAACAATTTGCCGGTAAAGGAATTTGTAATTAATTCCTTTTTCCGCAGAACAAGTAATTGTAATCAGGAATTTATTACATTTTAAAGCAAGTAATTGTAATTGGAATTAATTCCTTTTCCAGTGGTAACCTTGCAGCCCTGGGTTTACAATTATCACAACACCTATGAATACTATCGTAATAAGCGGAAATTGCAGAAATTGGTTTTTATTTCGCTGGAAATGGTGGAAACGAACACCGCGGGGAAACATCTGCTCATGCCAAATTGTAAACTTTTAAAAACATTGCTATTTAATTATTTAAGGTAATTGAAACAAACAAAAAAATACATTAGGCGGGTAGTTTAGATATTAATAAAAAGTTTTCTAACATTACAGTAAAAATCTAAAAAGAAATTACCGTTTTAAATTACATATTAAATTAAAAATTACCGTTTAAATTAAGACCAGGACGCGTGTAACATTTCTTGAAGAATTGTCGAATACCGAACTTATGAACCTACGAAAAATATCTTTGTATGGTTCAGTTAAAGAACGTTTTATACAATAAATTTATCGACAGTCACTTTTGATTTATTTTCTTGCATAAACTACTTCTTGCATATGTATAGACTATAATTATTTCTACTTTTTAGGTTGTCACGTTCATTATTCCGCTTGCATTTTCGCGCAAAACATCGAAGTCGCTCCTTGTCGCTTCCATTTTGAGTTTTTGACAACCATTTTGAGTTTTTGACAGTTTTTATTTTTCTTATTTGTAGCATGTGTAGAAGAAGGTCACTTGTGGGTGCACACAAACTGCGAGGCAGCGAGGCAATGGCAAGCCCGCGAGGCATACGAGGCATGCGACTGATGCGAGGAAGGCTGCGAGGCATGTGAGGCAATCCCGCGAGTCCTGACGGGCCTTTTTTTCTACTGCCCTTGGGCCATTGGTTTCCCTTGGTTTGAATGCATTTTCAAATTACCCAGAAATTCGTTTATAAAACCTTATCGAGTTTGTATGAACGTAGTTTTTCAATTGACAGATGAACAACGCAAAATAGTTAATATTCCATAATTTTTAGTGAAGCTTGTCACTTGTTGAGCTATTGTCTAGGTTAATGTTTACTTTTTGACGTTTTGACTGAAGTGCTGTAGTTATTTAAAACTATAATGTATAGACAGAACTGTTATTAAAACTAGAATGTCGTTCACATTTGTTCGTTTGTCCAGTGTCAAGTTAAGTATGTTAATTCAATATGTTAAATATCGTCAAATTTTGGAGTCAGTCATTGTGTCTGTAGCCATTAATTCGTTATTCGTCTGACACTCAGGCTATTGTGTCTGCCTCCCACTGGCACATCTGCCTGACTCGCACTTTTTTTCATGCCTCGCACTTCTACCTCGCATGCTTCGCACTTTTTTTCATGCCTCGCATTGTGCCTCGCATCGTGCCTCATATGCCTCGCTGCTTCGCATGCCTCGCACTATAGTAAAACTCGTCACCTGTTTGTAAGTTTCGTAACAGGAGAGTCCAGAAAAATGTCTAGCGTAAATATAAACATATACATGTTCCAACTTATGTACTTTTATTGTATTTACCTAGCTTTAATTCTATTAGTTTACATATGCAGAGAAAGCATTAAACAAAAATGAGAATTGATTATAAGACTTCAAAAGCTTACAGAGTGCAGACATATTAAATATACATTCAGTAACAACACGCGATTTGCTATAAATAGCAACGTTACAGTCTAGTAATGATATGATGATTTGTTATGCTTTTGTTGTAAGTAGGCCTATCACCAAAATACTATTGAAAATCCTTCTAAACGATTCTTTATAAAGTATACAAAGCATATACATTGATATCGAAACACAAAATTCAACGTTTTGAACAATTTGAGCTTCGTGACTCTGGTATAGACGTATGGGCCTAATGATTTAATTGTGTTACATTCCACTGCAAATCACCAAAATGAGCTTTTTTAAAAGTCTCGCGTGAGGCTCCAAGGCAATAACCCAAGCTAGTTTTTATATATAACATGTACTCATGCTATACCATTCCGTGGATGAAATATAAACAAATTCACGATTATCGCACATAGTAAATTTCCCCTTCAAATCCAGTGACAAAATGCAATTGTAAAATTTGACTAAAAATAGCCAATTTCTGAGTAAAGATTTACTTGAGTCACTGTTTTTATTTCACTCAAGTTTTTAAGTCAATATATATATATATATATATATATATATATATATATATATATATATATATATATATATATATATATATATATATATATATATATATATATATATATTTCAAAAACTCATTAATAATTCATGAAGCAATTATCCAATCTTGAGTAAGAACTGCTCGTTTTTTTAATAGTACATAAAAGACAAACTTGAGTTACTTCGTTTAAAATATTTATTCACGACAAATTTGTTTCGTATGGCAAACTAAGCTTGCCACACTCAGTTAAACGAAGTAACTCAAGTTTGTCTTTCATTTGCTCTACTTTCGTATCGAGCACTCGATAAATATGAAAATATATATATGAGTCTTGCTTGTTTTTATAGCCAAAGGAGAGTTTAGGAGTTGGGAAAATAATGTGAGATTAAGAGAAAAACGAATTACTACGAAGTAATTGAAAACAACTAATTACACAGTACAAAAATGAAGGTGAAAGATAGTTAAAAAGGATGTAACTACTACATATTATTAGTCAAGTTATCCTACCAAAGGTCTTGTTGTTGCAGGACATTCCAACACTACGCACTTTATTGTTCATCGTTCGTATTGGTGAAGTGAAGCAAATTTGCATGTCCTTTAAGGTTACAGGACACCCTTTTTGGCGTTTTGCGGAAAATCGCTACTGCGCGCTCAAAATCAGTCCGATTTTCATCAAATTTTCACCAAATGTTAGCCAGTGCATGCAAAATATGATTGACAAACAATAAAATAATGTAAGAATTATGCAGGAAAATCTTAAATCGCGGTACCTTTACGCTTTTGAGTTATGTTCCTGCTGGTTTTAAGATATATTTATGAAAACATCATTTTTATACAGTAAAATAGTTGTTCCAAAAAATTGTGTTCGGAAATTTTTGTTTATTTCGTCACTCCGCTGATATGGCGATTTCTTTGACGACTGCAATATATTTCTGAATCGTTTGTGTGAATTGTTCCTTATTATTAAAATATCCAAAATTAGAACAAAGCCGAACACAATTTTGAAATTGACGTCTTTAGCTATGTCCTGTGACAATTTGAGAAAAATTCGTTAAAACCTACAGGAGCACAACTCGTTTGAAAATCAGTAATTACCGTAAAATTCTTCGGGAGAAAATTGAATTTGAATATTACATTTTCAATGTTTTTCTTATTGCAAGCGAAATGTATTTTATTATATAACTCTGCGAGTTTTCAACATTTTTCGTCCAAACTTGGTCAGATAGTAGAACTAGTCTAATGCTTTCATGGAAACCAATAAAAAAATTTTAGGCAAAATTAACACTCAAAGGTGTTCTGTAACCTTAAGGGTTAACTTACTCAATGGTATAGTGAGTTTGAATGATTGTGATGGTAAGGGTGGAGTAGGATTTATTTTGCAGTGCATGTGATCATGTGACTGTAGGTGATTGCATCAAAATATGGTGTTAGGAGCTTAAATCACAGGGATAGGGGCTTTGGCAATTAGTGATACATAAGGGATAAAAATAATGACAACACCGTGCAGCTGGGTTTGATTTTTTTCTTCCTGCTGAAGAAGACTGTTATGTCGAAACGCGTACAGGGTTGCCTTTCCTACTCAATATCAATCTCTCACTCTTATATCCTCGCCTTTTATCGTGTCCCATAAAAATTTCACCTATTTTAGTTTCTATATATAATCGCAGTTTCCCTAGTTTTTTTACGTGCATCTTCATCATAGGCATAGGCGTACGAGGCGGAGGGGCTGGGGGGGGGGGCAATTTGTGACTTAAGAGTCGGGCAATCTTCCTGTGTACTGACTAATGTCACTAATCAATTTGGTCTTTCAAACAAACAAATGTTATTAATAGTAAAAATGCGAAATATTTAAAAATATTCAAACTAGAATATATGCTTGCATAAAGTTACAAAAATAATTAAAATAAACATGCTTTTCCATTCGCATCACTGGCTATGTTCCATAACTGATTGTCGCGAGCGCTAATTAGCGCTAAACAGACATCACTCCCAACGAATCGTGAAGAGACTTTTTCATTTTAAAGAAAATATGAAAAATATCACTCATACGCGCTGGTATACGCTGACATACGTTTCAAGCACGGTCGCATACGGTGGTATACGCTGGCATACGGCGAGGTCCGACGAGACAGAAAAACTTTTTAAACATGCTTAAAAATTTTGTGCTTATTCGGACGTATAGTTTATACGATAAGCTTGCTCCAGGCGCACGATGAATACGCTAGAGGTACGCCAGATGCTGAGATGCACGGTACTCATACACTGGCATTTCAATGGATGAACTCCAGTCTTCTATATAAAGCAAATTTCATCTTGGCAACGATTCCAACTACGTCATTGATGTTCTGCAGAAAGATCTTTCAGTGGGTATTAAACGAAGGGTTGAGGACGTATCTTCGTTCCACAATGGGTCAAGAATTTCTCTTCTCTGTATGGAACTAGCATATACTAATAGAACACGGCTTGAGAATGATATGGACAGAATCATTGATGTTTTTGGCCAACGAAGTTGCCGCTCCTCACATTTCTTTTGACAGTACAGTTTACATAATATATTCACGGGATAAACTTGTAGGGGAGATTAGGTTAGGTTTTAGGTAAAAGTTACATTTATGATATTAAAACAGTCATTAGACATGGTTTTGTTTCATTAATTTTCTCTTCGTTCCTCGCTCGCTCCAGCCAAAAAATTTCACCCCAAAACGCAGGAAATGGCATTTTAGAGGCTCTACATTTCAAAATTTCCCGGGGACGCATGCCCCCGGACCCCCCTACCAGTTCTCGCGCCTTCGCCGCTCGTCGGGCAGATCGACATCCGCCCCCCTTAAATTTCTAAGCCCGTACGCCTATGATCATTCATAGGAGTCGGAGTAAAGAAATAAAGAACAACCATTTTTGAAATACTGGTCCTCATTATTTGGGCTACACAATGTCTTACACCAGTTCTTGTCCAATTACCTATTTTATACAAAAAATGTAAAAACTAAAAAACCAAAGAATGTATATACATGCATACAAAAAAATATCGTGCAAGTCCTTTGACTGACAAAAAAATATCGAGCAAACTGGAAATCTACCCCCCCCCCCCCAACAAAAAAACAAA
>CACRXK020001042.1:700-24777 GCA_902702795.2 Paramuricea clavata | reverse complement strand
AAAAAAAATTTGGGGGGGTGTCCTATTTTCCGGGACCGACTTTTGTAGTATTTGTGTTTGATAAGAAAAGCCAACTATTTTAAGGTGTGCACAGTACTCGTGAACCGGTGAAAGTTCGGTTTAATTAATGTCACAGTCTTGTTATAAATACAATTAATATAAAATTTAAGAGTTGGACGTATGGTACAGGGCCGTAGGAAACTCTTTTCGATTTGGGGGGGGGGGGGCTGAAAGCGATGGCCGAGGCTCGAGGAAATTTTTAAATTTAGAGTCTCTGTAATGCCATTTCCTGGACTTTGTGGAAGATTTAACAGAATTCTGATAGACAGAAAAAAGCGTTTTAGTATGTCGAAATTTTCAATTTAGTAGTACTAAATGGCCGAAGGCGTATTTAATTAACTATCATATGTTGAATAAGTTGCAGGAAAGTGTGAGTAATACCATGGATTGTAAAATAACATGTACTTTATTATCCATGGTAATACCTTCATTCTTTGCAGTTTGTCACAGATTAAATGATAAAGGTCTGCATGACATGCTACGGCCCTGTGGTTATTGCACAAAGTCGAGTAACTATGTAAAAATATAGTATACAGGGGTGTCAAAAAGTAGACCGTTAGAAATTAACCTGTTGTTCTAATTTGAATTTATAGCCAGTATATTAGCCACAAGCCCACGGTATTATTAAAGAATAGTACATTATTAAAGTCAAGAGCTCAACTATAGACAATAATGGTTCAAAATAAATCTAAAGTGCGTGCCCACATGATATTCAACTAAGAGTATTAAATATCTGACAACTCAAATTGTTTAGAAAGTTATAGCAATTAGCAATAGATTTCAGGCAGTCAAATTAGTTTTTAAATAGTTCACCTGCACAGCTTATTTGATCGAAAAATGACAATCGGAATTACTTCACACAAATAAGGCGTTCTGTTTTGGCAGCTCGGCCCAACGATCAATAACAGTGTCTGGGTCCATTATATTGTATCCGTGAGATCCTTTTCACATCCAAGAGTGATTAGATCCCTTAGCCTTCTTTCTTTCATCACTGAACGAATGGCAGTCTTAATTAATTTAAGCTTCGAACTCGAAAAGCTGCGTGTTCACTCGATGCGGATGTAATCGGCTATCTATGTGTATAAATGCTATACGCTGCCACATACCTCGGTAACCTCGCTTCGATTTATTAGAACGTAGACTCCTCCAAAATTGCGGATGGACTCATAGACAGGGATAGTATTCCAAGAGTTTAAATAAACGTTTAGTTTTTCAGAACTTCTGCTCTAAACGTTCGGGGAGCCAAAATTTTTTATGGATTTTGAGTGCGAGCGCCGAAGGCGCGAGAAAAATTTTGAATTTCTAGATTCATTAGAACGCTATTTCACGTATTTTAGGATGAGGTTGGAAGAAAAGTTACAACCACAAAAAGTCGCCTAATTTTGTTAGATTCCATTTCCAAAATGTCCACCTATTTCTTTTTTCGACACAAAATGATGTCTTTCAGATTTTAGCCGGACCGACTTTTTTTCGTCCCATACAGGATTCGGGACCGACTTTTTAGATATATTTCACAAAACATGGGGGGTGTCACACCCCCCCACACCCCCCTAATGTGCGCCCCTGGCTGTGAGCAACATATATTTTTTCACAAGTCCATATGTTGCACATTAGCACAAACCACCAGCCCAATTATTGAACATTGGAATCGAGGAAGGGACTGGGTCCGAATTTTTATAAAAATGCAATAAGCATATGATAAATCAACAATGAAGCATATCACAAGAAAGAGCACATCAAAATTGATATGTTTACTAAGTTTGAAGATGTTCGGATTAATATGGGTGGAATGACAAGCTTTCTTAAATCTCAAAAATTCAATTATCGCCTATATTTTAAAAGCTTACTTGCACTCAAACTCAAAGAGTGGAGGTTCAAGATGAGCTTCCTTTGAGTTCCTTTGAATAGCTGGAGGGTGAGCATGGCAGCCAAGAGAATTCCAGGGCCCGGGGCAAAATTTTCGCCGAGGCCGCTATGACGTAATAGTTTGTAAAAGTTGCCTAGTACGAGTGCCGAAAGCACGCCTCGAGCGGCATAGACGCAAATTCTCTACAGTGGGGAGTCGGAGAGCATGCTCCCCGGGGAAATTTTAAATTCAGAGTCTCTGAAATACCATTTCCTGTACTTTGGGCAAGATTTCACAGAATTCTGATGGTCAGAAAACGACATTATAACATATTTTGCTCTACAGCCTGAGCTTGGGGGCTCCCCATTTGGCTCTCTCGCAATTAAGGGGCCCGGTTTACGTTGGGGGCCCGGGGCAAGTTGCCCCACAGTCCCCTCTCGGCGGCCCTGAGGGTGAGTACTCGCATAGTATGGTACGACACTAACCCTCCAGCTACGCTCTTTGAGTGCAAGTGAGCTTTCAGAATACAAGCGTATGAAAACATAAGATTAGTGGACGGCCGTCCCCCCAAACAAAGTTTGTAGTTTTTAAGAGTTTCTTTAGTTAGTCCTCTTCGATGTCAAACTCCGCCGCCTCATGATCATCATCATCATCTTCCTCGTCATCTTCAAAACTGGCTTGCCCTGCAATGTTACTACAGGTCTTTCTAGCACAATTGCACAAATCTGTGCAGGGTACATTGTTCACTAGGCAAGTACATTTACTCGCATCGCTGCGGCTACTTTTCTTGAAACTACTAGTGCAGTGGGCAAGTTCCATAACACTATCTGGAGCAGGAGGCAGAGTCATCCAGTCTACCACAAGATTGCCGTCTTCTATCTTCCAGCCATGGTGTTGGGGAGAGGGTACATCTGGTGTTGCCTGCAAGCTTCGCTTGAAGATACCTGTAAAAATTATATGAAAGATTTCTTGAAGTTGTTTCATACAAGTATGCCTATATTCTACACGTGCAAAGCAGCATTCACAACAACGTAATTACTATTTCACACATGCGAAATTAATATGAAAGTTCTCATTTCAGCTTCACCATGATTAAATTACCTGCTTGGTAATTTGCTCTCTTGATGTGCTGCGTCAGTGCATCTTGGTTGGGTGGCATGGCATTTTCGGACTTTCGTGCTAAGCGGAACATGTTGTACCTGGCTACGTTGACCTGTTCAACATCATGTTGCCCATACAATTTGCACACAAACTTCTCCAGGAGCACTATCATCTCTGGCAGAAGATCAAATCGTTCTCCAAGATCTTTGAATGCAGAGCACAAGTTCTTGTCATTGAGGAGTAAGTTGAAGGCTTTCGTCTTTCCTCTTCCGTAGAAGGCACTCACAATATCACACCCGGTGAAACAATGCAGCCCTATCAAAGACTGCCTGACGTCATCACCAATGCTTTCTTGAATGGCTTTGATATCAATTGTTCGAAGATCAGCTCCCTTTCCAGTATGAAAATACAGATGGGCAGCAATCAGTGGTTGCAACGATACCCCGATAACAAGAACATCAGTGTCAGGACTCACTATGATGACATCTGAGCAGGTTTTGGCTGCATAAGCTGCATGAAGATACAACCTTGTATCGGCTTCTTCTTGTGTGGAATTCAATTCCAGTACTTCATGGACTTCAACAATCTGATCTGCTGTGTTACCGGGTATGGCATAGAATATATCACACTTGCTTCCATGGGCATAATAGACCTTTACACCATGGACGTCGCACATCTTCACTGTCTTCCATGTGTCATACAAGTACTGGAGCAGCGCTTCCTTGTTTTTACCACACGAGAGAAACTTCTTCCATTGCAGTGGAATTGCCTGCCCATAGACGCGTATCACCTGCGAACCCCCAACAGCCCTTTTAGCCCTTTCTGCATTTTTTATCGACTGGTCTCTGTAGGTGTCTGCAACGAAGTGAATTTCATTCGATCCATTCCCTCTTGCCAGATTAACTATGCGTCTCAGTAGCACATGTGCAAGGTTAAGGAAAGTTCTTTCACCTGGGAGTTTCTTTACATCCACCTTCTGGATCGTTGCCATTGCATCCACTACATAGATACCCCCTCGTGGAATTTCTACGATCGCTTTTTCCGGTTGACTTTCCAGACTATGTAGCATCTTAGCCTTGTTGGTTTTAACAAGACATCCAAGTGGTGTACACAATGCTAAAGATACTGGTCCCAAGGAGATGATAACAGTTCTTGCAGGTCCACCTTGCGGATGCGTCCAATAACGACTAGTCTTGCTAGAAGATTTCTGTCTGCCTTTAGCGAGACCTCCTTTCCATGGACTTTACTCTTTGTAGTTTTGGACATACTGGTAAACGTCTTCAG
The DNA here is from genome assembly GCA_902702795.2 of Paramuricea clavata. Classification (NCBI taxonomy): domain Eukaryota; kingdom Metazoa; phylum Cnidaria; class Anthozoa; order Malacalcyonacea; family Plexauridae; genus Paramuricea; species Paramuricea clavata. The sequence continues at coordinate 20,486 of CACRXK020001042.1, read as the reverse complement.
CTTCAGTTTCTTCATGCTTGTGAGCGAGTCCACTTCCCGTGTTTGAAGACGTTCTTTACAAATAGCAATGAATGCAGCTTCTCCTCTATCATAGGCAGACTGTAAATCTTTTTCAACTTCTTCAGTAGCTACTGTACCAGATGTGATGTGCAGCAATTCTTCTTCCTCATATTCGAAGGGATTGATCATACTGTTTGTTGTTTCCACAATTTTGTCAACATCTGCCTTGTCCCGCTTCATCTGGCTTGGAAGGATATCTGTTCTGATGGAACCTCTTTCTCTCTTGCCAGCCATGTCCTCACACTCCCTACAATATTGATCCCCTTGCATGGTGTGTCCATATCCATCTGTTCACACTTCCTTTGCTTGTTGTAAAACCTGTCATCCCTCCTTTTGTCTTGGAATCGCGATTGGCGGTCTGTTCAATTGTCTGATCACAAGCTATTTGAGCGAATGCATTCTCGCTTCTTTGCACAGTGAAGTGGCCTTCCATACATTGCTGATGAACTGCTGGATGAGTGGTTAGAAGATCTCTCATTTCCAGCCAATACACTGGAAGATATCGGCTGTAGTTAATATTGTCATATGCAAATATCCACGGCAGCATACGTCTGACACTTGCCAAGTGCAGATTCCAGTTTCCCTCTCGCGTGCCTCTCAGGAAGAGCAACAGAACCTCTACCATGTCCAAATACGAGTTCCAGAATCTGAAGGTCTGCTTGCTGTTACCTGCCTGTATGAACTGGTCAAAGGATGCCACAAACTCTTCAAATCTATCACTTTTCAAAATCTCAAAGTACTGAGGACTTGGAAATGCTTGTTGTAAGTCTGCCATCACTTGCTCCACTTTGTTAGCTGCTTCTTCCGTAAGGGAATGTAGAAAAGCCTGTAGCATCATTCGGTGTAGTGCATCAGACATCAGCTTATTTGACCTGACTGCTCTATTGTAATGTTTGCCAGAAATGACACCGTTCATTGAGTCTATGGCGACGACCTCCGACTCAATCAGTACGTCTTGTAGGCCAGCATCTCCAAAACGTTTGTCAATACATCCCAGGAATGACATGGCTGTATGGAATGCCCCAAGGCGGATGACCAGTTTCTTCATGAACTACGCATTTTTCCACCTAATCAGCTGTGCTTTGGAATAAATGGCTTGATCCATTACAATGACAATTGCCTCTAGTTCTAACTTATTAGCAATTTGGATGCTCTTCTGTAGTATTGTTAATACTGTACTCATGTCTGTGGGACTCCCATCTATCACTGGCAAATACCCTATGACAGATCTTGGTGGCACTTCAACTTGAGCGAGTAGCTGATTGTAACCAGTCCATGACGGTAGAAATCTATCAACGTTGAACTTTGTGACATGATATGCTAGGTCCAGCTTCTCAGGATTCTTTAGTAGCGGTGCATATGTTGACTGCTCCAATGAAATCCCTGCTGCAAATGGTGCAGGACCTTCGTTTTTCCCCCCATAATATGTGGCAAGATTTGCTAGTGGTGGTTCCATTGACCTCTTCCGTGTTCTCTTCTCTAGGACATCAGTTGTCGATGTATTTGGAGGATCAGTTGTTGATGCATTTGGAGGATCAGTTGTCGATGCATTTGGAGGATCAGTTGTCGATGCATTTGGAATATCAGTTGTCGATGCATTTGGAGGATCAGTTGTCGATGCATTTGGAAGATCAGTTGTCGATGCATTTGGAGGATCAGTTGTCGATGCATTTGGAGGATCAGTTGTCGATGCAGTGGTGTTGCCATGCTGAATAACTATCCCATTTGTGTTGTGAGTCGTTCCATGACCCGACAAGGTTTCCTCACCAAAGTCGTTATTGTCCCAAACAATGATAGTTGGTATCCTGGGCTGTATAGACAAAGGAAGCGCATCAACCCCACGTCTGACTTCCTGGTTAGCTAGTGCAGTGTCATGGTTCAATGTAACAGAGTGTGAAACACAATGGCCAAAACCGTTCAACAAGCCGATCAACTGTGCAGATCCTGAGAGGTGACGAATAGCCATGGCTAGTGACATGTGTTTTGGCATCAACTTCCGTCCTTTTGAGGCAAGGGAAATGATGTCTTGTGAAATAGACAGAAGTTTCTTATGAGTTGATGGAGTTACTTGAACAAATTTCTCAAAATCTGGCTCTTCTGATGCTCCAACTGTCCATGCGATGAAGTTGTAGAGGCTGCATGGAACTAATGTTTCTGCTGTTTTTTTATTCAGGTGTTCTGAAGTTGGAGGCCAGGGCATGGTTGGTTTTACATCATTTATGATATTTCTTAACTCATATGCTGTCATGTAGCTGTCTTTAAGTTTGTTTGTTTGGGCATCGAAGATATTACTCTGTTTGGACGGTGTTGGGGCTTTGACGATTTCATTCGTCGAATCTTCCTCTCTGTCTGCAGTGATTTGCATTGCATCTTGAAGCAATTCCTTCTCCTCTACAAGTGCAGCTGTCGAAATGTCATTAACATATACTATTTCGCTTTGCGATCTCATGCGTGGGGTAATGGAACACAATTGAGGAAATTTCTTCATTAAACGCGTCTTCAGATTGCCAGTTTTGTAGGAATCTGCTTCTTTTCCATGTGTTAATTTAACCTGTTTGATGAACATGTCATTGAGTGTTTTCAGTCTCATTATATCTTTGTTTTCAATGATGCTGGATTTCACCTTCTCACAAAATACTTCAAATGCCACTGAATATGATGTATCATTCTTGCTTGTATCATCAGATTGTGGTTTGGTAAGGTAGCGGGTGTAATCTTTGTAGCAAGAATTGTGATACCTTACCTCAATAGCCACACAATCCTTATCCTTGATCTGCATGAGCAGGGTTTCATTTTTGTTGTCCTCTGCTGCTTGCTTCAAATTAACGGCATCTATAGTAGAACATTTCACAAGATGTTCCTTTTTCCTTTTACGAGTGATTCGGCATGTGATCGTCTTTTCTTTCTGACAAAGAACGCATATGTTCGGTAACACATGCTGTGATCTAGACTGCACTGTAGGTCGGTCAATGCTGGAACGTAGCGCCCGTATCTTCTCTGGTTTAAGATTGTCATCTTGCACCTGTTCACAGTTTAGAGGATCAGTGTATGATGCTGCAATTCAACAGAAAAAAAACTCCGGATGTGGCATAATATAAAAGTTTTAATCGTTAAATGGTCAAGCTACATGTTGCATAAAGAATTAAAGGATACATAATTTTAATTTTTGGTGAATTGAACATTAATCTGCTAGTAAAATAAACTGCCTGTAAAGATCAATCCATAATTAATATTTGAATTCATGTATGGTAAATAAATATGATTAAAGTACTTTGCCAAAATAAGATTAGATTGGTTCAATCTTTACTATTTCGAATCATAATTACCATGAATTTGAATAACAACAATACATCAATAACAATGATTGAAGGGTTGGCTGGTATTATTAAACTGGTGATCACAAAAGCTGGTATTCCATTCATGCAATAATTACTGTTATAATATAGCATTTGTAAATTCTGAACGCTGATTGGCTAAGAGCCGTGTTGATATAACTCAATGTCAACACGGGAAATTTTCCGCCGCATTCATACAATAATTACTGATAATGACTCTCAAAATACATGGTAATTAAATTAAAATTTATTGGCTCAATCTATCATTAGCAGCAAAGGGTTTCAAAATTCAAATCACAGTCACCATAAATTTGAATAATCTCAAAAACTGGTATTAAGTCTAAATTCGAGTGGCCTAATGCACTTGTCAATGTTTAGCCCCAGGGGAAGGGGGGCGGGCATACCCAGGGAATTTGACATTTTGCCTTATTCTCGTCTCAATTTCCCTGCCCAGGGGACAATCTGTTGTGTCAAATGCCCCTTCTCCAGGAAGTAAATTTGCAATGTTCAGTGCTTTGTAAAACCTCTACAATAGATTTATATCATAAAGATTATGAATTGCAATTGAGCGACCACGTCAAATTCCCCCACCCTGGGGTCATAAGAAAACGTCAAATTTCTTATTATCCCCACCCACCGGAAAGCAAACCAAGTCAAATCCCCTGGGTACGCCCGGCCCCCCTCCTCTGGGGCTAAACATTGACAAAGCGAAATGGTCTTAACTTATCGCCTTTGTCACAGCAATGTGTATTTCTATCCTTTCAATAAAGTCACTCGTGCTAATGTAAACAACTTTAATCACAAATAAGACAAAATTCATAAAACGTTTCACTCTATTGCATTAAACCTTGTCTCATTGTCATGTCTAATAGTAGACATAACTTTAATAAACCTACCTTTGGTAGCTAATTTTTGCATGCTTTTTATCACTCTTCCAACACGTTGCGAGTCGGTAAACCGTGTGTAACACATCTGATGATATCCACTATGTAGTGGAATTGGAATTGCATTTGCATCAACGACGTTATCGATGTTGAATTCTGCATGTTTATCAATAAACTTATTCGCAACTTCGGCTTGATCTCCATCTAAAGATTTCCATTTTGGAACATATTTTAAGAATGTATTCCATCTCCTGGCCGAAAATGGTACAATCTTGGGATTTGCCGGTGGATTAACGCACATCATACACACTTTCTCTTGAGTATTGTCATCAGACTCTTCACTTGAAACGTTTTCTTCGCCAGAAGTAGCCTGCATGGCAGCCGGTACTCCCCTTTTGCCTCCCTAATTTTCGCTGCCTGTAGAAATACCGCCTGCTGCGCAGGCTAACGGCAATTATCACACTCAATCGCCGGGGATATATACCCGATTCACGCATATTTCAAGTTTGTAAATAGACAGTAAATATATTGCAATTGCTAACTAACGTACCAGAATCTCGCGTGTGAAAAGAGATAGAATACTCTCCATAATTTTATCTACAATTTGATACCAATATCATGCCCACCCTCGTTGTGGGTCACGAAACGACAGAATTTTGTGGTACGGCCCACTGTCTAATTATATACAAGTTGCATGCTCTCCCGGCCAATACAGCCGTTCATAATCTTGCATGCCGGCATGATTTCAATATACTTTAACACTCAAAGGTGTTCTGTATAACCTTAAGTCGCCTGTATGAAAAAGGGCATACTCATATATCAGGGACAGACACTTTATCAAAAGACAAATGCCACATGTAAATGCACTTACCAGGAGATTTTTCCCAACTATACACAAAGCAATAGGCAATTTTAGAGTGAATTTCGTACGCATGTGTTGCCATAGTAACTACCTGTGTTACCAAAACTGACATAAATTGAAAGAAGAAACACCAAAATAAATGAAAATCCTGATATCTGCGGCATAAACCTATACACGACGTTTAAAACTGTCAAACTATTATACACCTGAAGTTTTGAAAACTGCATCGAGCCTCCTTAAGGCGTGTTAAGTTACATTTGTAAAGTCTACAAGCATGCATGCGGTACATGTGTTTATTTATCAGAAGAAAAATGCCACCTGCAAAGCACGCAACGTTACAAAAAATCTCAGCGTCTAACATGTATGAAGCACAAGTGCATGTATGAAGCACAATTGAAAAGGGCTGATGAATAATGGGGGGAAAAATGTTCACGATTCTTTACTTTATTCTGCTATGTTTCAAGATTTTCATAGCATATGAGCCTTATCGAGCCAGCCACATCAGAGCAACGTCTTTTGAAACTGTTGACTCAGGTAAGTAAATTTGTAATCAGTACGTACAGTATACACATGGTGCAACTTGCACCGTGCAAGTTTGCTTCGAAGTTCATAGGGGATACATATGAAACTTATAATGCTATCGTTAACATGCAACGGTTGTGTCACAAATTGCAGTACCGCATAATGTGACAGTATATGCAATAAGAACAATTTTCACATAAAGCTGAGGTGCAACTTATCGCGGAAGGTTATTTGAACATGCAAAAAATTTTTTAAACAGGAACTTGTATAATTCAAATTTCTTTAGTAGCTAACCTCATTTCAATACATTGGAATGTTTTCACATTTTATAGTCATACAACTTCACCCCAAAACTGCGAAAGGTGCAAAGCTGGGATGAATTAAAACTATAGAATGCATGTACCTTAATAATTAATATGCTATGCATGTGAACGAAAGCCACAAAATTCTTTAATATTATTTCCATTATTACTCATAGGTTATGCCCTGCAAAATCATGTTATTGAAGTAGTCCACGAATATTCACCGTTAGACTGTGGTTTTGCATGTCTTCAAACTGCAGACTGCCAATCCTATAACACACGCCAGGAATCCAGTGATGTATACGAATGTGAAATGAGCAGTAGTACAAAGACTCATCATCCTAACGATTTTACAGCCGTTGCAGGAGTAACCTATTATGGAAGTGATATGTTTCCTGGGGTACGTATATAAAGAATTCCGTAAATTCAAGATGTTAATGGTTGACAGTCGGATTTTTTATGAACTTGATATGGAAACACGGAATATCTCAGTTATAAAGAGGGGGGTGGGTGTGGTTAGAAGTGGAGAAAGCTATGATAAATTGTACATCGGCATTCCACATTCCAACGAGAAAAAAATATATAGCTGCCCCCTTCCCTCACACGTCATAAAAATCCCCCCTACCAAAAAAAATAACCCCCCAAATTGTTCTTAAAAAATAATACCCTCCTCATTTCCATGTCAGTCCCCCATCCTGTGTTAATAAATGGACGGTCCCTTAAAACGTTGAATAAGATAGAACTATTTACGAGTATTTCTGAGATTTCATTCCTCACTTTATTGCATGCAATTTATATTTAATAAAACGATTATTAATCTGTCATTTCGTTTCTCTGACTAAACGTTAATATTAATATCTCATTATGATAACATTAATATCATGACAAAATACATTATACCGAAGCGGGCAGCCTAGAACATTGCCCGATTTTTAAGTAGAACCTGCCGGACTGCATGGCTGCAGTCCTCCATCTCGTACCCTATATAACCGTATTGTTCTCGACTAATTTTTTATGTGTATTTTTCCTTTAATTTGCAAGTGCGAAAAAACCTTCCTATATTACTACAGTGAAACACGCAATTTGATTGGTCAATAGCCGTGAAGGAACAGACAATCCTGCACGGGAAATTTAAATGCCTAATTCGCGCAAGCTTTTAAAAATATCGGACAATGTAAACATTTTAACATGTGAAGTTATGAACAGTGTATTAAACGAGAGGCAAGTTAACAAAAACGTTAATAAAGTTATATGATTAATAAATTTTACCGTTTAAATAAAGTTAACGTTTTAATAAAGTTAACGTGTTTCACTGTATAGTTATTTTATAAAACAATTATCAATATGGTTTTCCGTGCAGGATAGCTATAGCGTTCACCCATGTACACGGCATGTTGCAAGACTTTCGGAAAGCGCAAAACAAGAGGCCAGACAACATTATTTTTGTACATGACGAAGTACTATAACCATTTACAAATTTCATCTTTTCATACACCTACCACATGCACCCATATTTTGTTGTTTTCTGAATCTTTTCAAGAAAACTTCCATTGATATTTTTTTAGCTTGGTTGCGCGGTTGTTGTTTGTCCAAATAAAAATTGTAGAGAGACAAAGACTTATCCATATTACCACTGCCCAGATGGTGAGTAAACAAAATACGTTCTATCTCTATCATACCAAAGGGAAAAAGTTTTACAATTTCTTCCTTCCTAAGTACTTTTAACGTTTTGTAATTTGTAGTATCGATTGTGCCGTCATTTTGCACTGTCTGGGCTCCTCTCCCGTCTCACGATATCATGCCCTCAGCCGAATGAGATAATGACATTTCTCACTTCACGGCTGGAAATCGAGAACTGGGAAAATTCGTGACATATACTTTGTTATACAGTCTAACCTGTATTTAGCGGTCACCCTCGGGGACAGGCATTAAAATACGGAATTTTTACAAGGACACACTTTGCCTTCAGAGGCGTATTTTTGGTATAAATGCGCAGACTCACGAGAACGATTGGCGAAGCCACAAGTTTAGCGTCGAAGACGCGAGCTTTTAAGGGGGTCTCTGAAATGGCATTTCAGAGTTCGGTGAACAGAATTTGGAAAATATGTTGCCATTTTGCGTGGATTACATTAATATATTTTCTGTTTAATATATTTTCAAGTACACACTTTTCAATTTACAAGGGCGCATTCGCCCTTTACAAGGACACAAAGTGTGTACAAGGACACGCTATTTTAATGCCTGCTCGGGGATTTCGCAAGTGACCGCTAAATTAAATACAGGTTGACCGCCTAATACAGGTCTTGTAGAAAATCACCAGACGGCTTAAATTGCTTCATACGTCCACATAAACTGAATATACTGTTGACACTTTCAGTGATTATGGAAGTATGTTCTTGCCGAATAAAGATTTAATTATATATTGTATTTATATGATAATTTTCATTGGATAATTGAATGAATAAATTATTATTTTAATAAATGTTGATTTATCTAAATTTAGTAACATGCACTATATGACAAATGCCGCCTATAGTAGTACTCTCCAACGTAAACGTAATGGCATTCTTTTGGAAAATACTAGTATACTACGCAAAAAAATTTCCAAGGCTACGTTTGTAAGCCTGATTTTCTTAGCCAATTGATATACTTGAAATACGCGGAAATATTCAATTAGTTTGCGCTAAATTAAATTGCGTGATTTTTAAAACTGAGCGAAAGCGAGCATGCACCACGCGAGTTAAAATACAAGTAAGGTATGCAAAAATACAATCGGTGCGTGATTTTATCAGTATCTTATTTTTTTCGAAATCATAGCCTTAGTAGTTATTCAAAAATAGTCATGTTGCATGCACATGTTGAACTTATAGTGCACTTGTTTGAGCCGCCAACGTACTATTTTGCGCATACTCTAGTTCACCACACTGTAGTACTGGCCTATTTTATTCATTTTTCAGATGGGTTTGACTTAAAGTTTCCTTCTACTCGAAATCATTCAGCGAAAGGAGACGATTCCTCTAGTCTGGATGAAGTATCTATCTGCTTCTGGTGCAAGACAAGCCAAGTTAAAGCGCCATTCTTAAGTTATGAAAACAATGGCCATCCACCTAGCTTGCTTAATTTAGTCTATTCAGATGGTTATGTTACTTTGCAGATAAATAACAAAACAGCGTAAGTAATCGACCTTTGATTTTCATCGGCGACGCCACCCCTAAACATTATTTTGAATACCTCTCTATACGATTCTACAGTGGTCACACCTCCCGCAAACAGCGAAATTCGCGATTCTTGACGTCATCAGTACAACGTCATCGTTTCCATTGATATTTGCATTATTTAAATTTGTCAGAAATATCGCGATAATCTCATACAAACTTACCTGATATAGTTTAAAAAAAACTTTATTAATACTAAGGCCTGTTCATATATACGTCGCACTATCGTCAATTAAATTGAACGAATTTAATTGAACGAAGTAAATGCGACGGTAGTGCATCGTATAAAATGAATTAAATTCGTCTGATGAATTAAATTCGTCCAAGACGTACGTTTTATCGGTCATGGTCAGGCGGATACAACGTCTGTAGCGCGTTTTCGTTTCATACGACGTCTTATCGTCGTGTCGAATTAAATGCATAAATTATGTTAAAGTCTGTTTCTCTCTTTCTGGTCTCGTGGTTTTTATTTCTGGGTAATCCATGATCGCTAGTCATGAAATGAATTCGTCTGAATTAAATTCGTCGTTTGAAACGAAATCATTTTAATGTCGACCAATTGACGAATTTAACAATGAATTAAATTCGACGTATGAAACAGGCCTAACGATGAGGTAAAAGTCTATACAATAATTTTCCCCGAGCCGACGGCGCGAAGCCCCGTGCGAGGGTACTAATTCCCCCCGGCTATTTACACCCGGGGAAACGAAAGCATTAGCGGAGTCTAAAGTTCATCAATTATCGCGGGCGTGGGTCACCAACGGTGTTGGGTGGGTGGTCATCCTCACTGATCTCAAAAATATGGTGGACTATCACGAATAGCGAACACTGATTGGTCCAATTTAAAGTTTGGATTATAACGACTGCATGACGACAGCGAAATAGCAAACATTTCTTGATTTGATGATTGATAAATTTCTTGCAAATATATTTCATTTTGCTCGCATTTTTGCAAGATTTTGTAAATTTCAAAAGCTCTCTGAGAAAGAAACTGCGAAAGAATCGGCTAAAAGAAGGGAGCCGACGTTAACGAAGGTAAGTTTGTTTTAAATATTGATTTTATAATGGATTTAAAACCCGACGGCCTTTGCGTATATGAAACAACTAAACAAAACAGCATATAATTTCAGTGTATATTTAATATTGATTCGTTTCTTATGATATTGAATTTTTTAAATAAAAAAGAAAGCAAAGTTATTTGCAAACTCAAAGTTTATCGATAAAGCCATTTTAAAAGGCAGTTTAGTTTTATAACACTATAGTGACTTTGAAAACGTTTTGCGAAGCGTTTGTGGTTGAATTTTACCTTAAATTGAGGCTTATATTACGTATAATAACATACCTAACATATATATGTTGGGAAATTAATAATTTTGTAATTAAAAGTGATATTTTTAGGCGATGTTTCATTTGTAAGAATATTCTTAAAAAATTATCGTGTTACCATGACAACTACTTTAGATACTTTATGTTCGGAAAATACAATGGTTTTGTCAGCGAGGCGAGGGTTTCTGCATGCATGTATTTTCTAGTAACATATACAGAATGCAGAAGCTTACATGAAGCAAGCAAGAGCAGCCATCATGAAAACATGAAAAAATAACATTGAAAATATATATGCGTGTGTATAAATAAAAAGTTCAATCTAGCTGAAGCATTACGGATCAACGGCTGAAAAATGAATACATCTGAAACATGAATAAATCATATGATGTAAGCTTCGCACATAGCTACATGTATATTGTGAAAACTTTCAGTAACGTTTTCTTGCATGCACTGATTTGATAAACATGAAATAATTTTATCCCCGAGTCAACGGCGCGGAGCGCCGTTCCGGCCGTAAGCCCGGGGCGAGGGTACTAATTCCGCTATTTACACCCGAGGAAACGAAAGCATTAGCGAAGTCTAAAGTTCATCAATGACCGCGGGCGTGGGTCACCAACGGTGTTGAGTGGGTGGTCATCCTCACTCATCTCAAAATATGTGGAGGACTGTCATGAATAGCGAACACTGATTGGTCAAATTTAAAGATAGATAGATAGATAGGTTTATTAAAAAGAAACACATTGCAGTCTACAATGACTGAATTGGTGTTATTTTACAAAAGAGGTTAAGTACTACAGAGCTAAAATTTGTTGTTGCATGACAAATGACGACAGCGAAATAACGAACATTTCTCGCAAATCAGCAAATATATTGTATTTTTGCAAGATTTTGCAAATTTCAAAACCTTTTTGAGAGCCAAAAACCGTCTAAAAACGTCTAAAAGAACGGAGCAAAGTCGCCGACGTTAATGAAGGTAAGTTTGTTTTTAATATAATATATTGTTTGCTTTATAATTGCTTTAAAAACTGATACGATGGTTGCGTATATATAAAGTGAATAAGACAGCATATATTGACAATGTTCTGCATATATTCAGTATAAAAACCTATTGTATTTATTATTTAATTTAAATAAAGAGGAAAGCAAAGTTATTTTCATGCAAGAATTTAAAATCAGTTTATTTCAATTTTCAAACTCAATGTTTACCGAGAAAAGGCAGTTCAGTTTTAAGCCCATTTTGAAACGTTTTGCGAAGCGTTTGTGGTTGAATTTTACATTAAATTGAATCTTACGTTACGTATAATAACATACCTAGCATATATATGTTTGGGAAATTGATCATTTTGTAATTAAATGTGATATTTTGGGGGGATTTTTCAATTTTAAAACTATTCTTAAAATGTTCGTGTTACCATGACAATACTTCATGTTTGGAAAACAAAATGCTTTTAAAAGCAAGGCGAAGGTTTCTGCATGCATGTATTTTCTAGTTACGCAAATATTTGTGTCAAATTTGTCAAATGCAAAGCTAGGTGAATTTGTGTCTCGACGACCCAAACCTGTTTTTGTAGGGTCTGAGATGAATAAAAACATCACATTAACAGTGTTAAAATTTATGTATTTAATGGAGTTATCTTTCCTGCCATTGTCTCCAGTATTTTGAAAGGAAAACGATGCTTATCCTCGCCATGTTGACATGGCAGTCGCGGCAACAACGATCACAGACGAATGGATGGTCGAGGTTCTCTTGCCGTCGGAAACATAGCATTGACTTTACACTGCGGAGTTCCTATGGAATCCTGTCCTCTCAGTGGATACCAAGAATGCGCCTGAGGCAACATGGATGCGGTATATGTTCAGTTTCTTCTCATGCATGGCACAAGTGGTTCATATTTCACTGCTGTATTGGAGCGTGCTAAGAACGCAGGTGTTGTAAACAGCATCTTTGGTTTTGATCAGCAGATTCCGATTTTTTCAGACTTTTGTTTGAAGTTTGAAAAGACACCCGATGCTTTGCCAATTCTTTCACTGATTTCTGAATCATGGGAAGGTTGCTTCTTATTAAGAGGTTGGCTAGGGGGTTGCTCCAGCACACTCCTGAATTTGTACCTTCTTGATACTGATGGTTAGTCGAAAAGCTTTGTATGAATACTTGTCTATGAGCTTGTGTAAGTTTCTCCTCAGAGAGTGTGCTACAATAGCAGCAACATCCGCAAAGTGGAGGTCCCTAATTAACTCCATAAGCACCTGCGTCTTGGCACGTAAGCGTGCCAAATTATAGAGCTTTCTATCATGAGCGCATATATAGGCACATTCCGTTCAGTCACCAATGGCAAAGTTGAGAATTTTGTAAAAAACGATTCGGAACAGTGTTGGGGCAACCTCATCAGCATGTTTCATTCCACTCACGATGATAAGAGCTTCAGACGTTTTGCCATCATGGGTAATGGTGCCTTTCATGGAGTCGTGAAAGAATTTGATGTACTTTTATGAGGTCCACGAAATCTACGAACAGTGGTTTCCCTTGCTCTCTGTACTTTTCCTGTAGCTGACCAACTGAACATATCACGTCGATTGTTGAACGACCAGCATGCAATCCACATTGTGTTTCTGGGCAGAGTTTCTGAAATCATCTTCTCAAGTCTGGTGAGAGCAACTCCAGCATACAGTTCTCCAGCAGTGATTAGGAGCGATATCCCACCGGTAGTTATTGCAATCACTAAGATCATGTGAGGGTGATAATCTTCACATCCCTCATTTCCTGGGATACACCTTCTTCTACCAAGCATTGCAGAAGGAGTTGGTGAAGGGGGGTTTGGGGCTTGTCTTTTCCAAGCTTGATAAGCAGGCGGTGGGCCATCGTTTTCTGACACTTTCCCTCAGGGACTGCATCCATGGCTTTGCTTATCTCCAATGTGGGATCAAGTTCTGTGGTCACTGGTATGGAATGGCACCAAGAGCTCAGCTGTGCATTTTCACCGCACACGTTGGGAAAACATCTCAACAACAACATGATTGACAAAATCGTTTGCATTTTCCTCCATTGTGTTCAAAGTCACATGAAGAAACTATGGTTTCTCATTGGCTAATTGATTCAAACAGCTCAGCACAAAGTTCACAACATCCGCAGACGTTTAGACTTTTTCCTCGCGAGGTGAAAAATATCAAACACGATAGATATTTTCCTCAATTTTCCTAATATTTTCTTTATAACGTTGTTAAAAATTTAACGTTTTTCTACGGCCCTATTTGCATTACTTCTGCAATTTCGGGAGCAACGGCGAGACAGTCCAGGCTTATCTCGCTGATCGTCTGAAGGACAAACTATATGCCTTAAAAAAGAGAATCGCTGTTTGTGTATAACCACCTTTTGTACTGTACTGTACTGTACTGTACTGTACTGTACTGTACTGTACTGTACTGTACTGTACTGTACTGTACTGTACAGTACATATCTCCTAGCGGGCGGACAGAGTCCATTGTATATTCGACATGGAACTTCGGTTTACATTTTATATTTCTTTAGCCATATTTGACCTCCAAACAGTTAAGCCGCATAGGCCTAAGCAAAACAGGTGGGAAAATTGACTGAGCATGCGCGAAAACTGCTTGGGTTTTAGCGGGAGAAGCAGATATGCGTGCTTCCACTTGGTTGATCTAAAAAACATAAACAACATGAACGAAGCCTTCGAAAGACAATTTTGCAGCGGCTGTTTAGGCCCATAAAAATTGGATTCATTGACAAAAAATGTTGCAGTAATACTTTAATTTCCTCTATTGCTACATATTTTACAATGTAGACTATTAATATCGATTATTTCAGTGCAAAACAAAACAGAGGTGTCAGCGCAAAAAAATCCTTTTAAAATGTAAAGTTTACGCTTCGAATTGAGGGTCATAGAAAAATCTGATTGCTATGTGTATCTGTTTTTTAAATACTTTGAAAACCTAAAAATAATATTTTAAAACTATTATAGCACAATACATGGCAAAATGATTATTCCGATGCTCATTTTCTGAGTCGCCTTTTTCGTATATAAAATCACACTTGCACATGAAATTTGCCAAAATTCAGTATTTTCTTCATTTTTTAGGCGAGTTTACATTCTATTAGCAAAAACTACAAAGAAAAGCACATGTTCTGACCTAATCACATTTCATTGGCACAACCTGTATATATGAGAAAATTAAGGTGAAAAACAAGCAATTTTAGCAAAATAACTCACATACTGAAATTTGACGATGATCGTTGACGTTGGTGCACACTAATATCACTCAAAAACCAAATATTTATACTTTGTCCTGGACAACAAACGCATGTACTGCAAATTTCAAGTAATATTCCATCAATATTAAGTTCCTGCTCGAGGTTATTTGCCATCAAAAACCCACATTTTGCAAGAAACGTCATTTTCGGCCATGTTTCAGCGAAGAATTCTTGACTGATAATTTCCCGATTGCGACAAGTAATTGTGGACTTGATTAACGTTTATTAAAATTTACGACTGCTAACTTTCTTTTACTTTTCCTCCGTTGCAGTACGAGAAACAGGGTAGCGAAATCTGTGTTTTTGTTGTTTTCACAATTTTTGCTGGCAAAAAGAAAGCGTCCGCGATAAATTTGGTCAGCGACGACAATTTTCCAACCTGTTCCTAAGCAAGCGAAGGTGTAGTCCAGTCCCAGACCCCCTCTTCTGACCGCAGGGCGCGGCGGAGGAAGAGGGTTCAGACGAATTTGCATGTGCATGCGTCAACTTGTCCAATCAAAACGCTTGCGATTGACTTTCGGAAAGGCAAAACCCTCAAGCCCTGATTCCACGAGCGCGTTTTGTTAGCGAAATGCGAAATATTTCGCCTGTTTCTTTTGAATTGTGAGCAATTGTTGTATCCTAATGCTGATTGGTCAGCTGTAAGTGATTGACATATAAGATTAGGTCACGAGACATTAGATTAGATTAGGAGACGCTATTAAGCCAGAGAGCAAGCATACATGTATAATATAGCAGAGTAAATATATGTTATAAAAGTTAAATAACGGAGGATATAAAAGTGGCGACGAGGTCCGAAAAACCCTGAATCTATATTATGGATACCGAAGGTCAAGATATCAATGCTGAAAACGCATCATCATCAACAACGTCAAACGCTACAAACGCGACAACAACATCGCAAGTTCCATGCAGTGGTTTACAGCCGTTTCCTCCCTTTAATCCACACCAAGATACAGCAACAGTGGGTCAACGATGGACTAAATGGGTTCGTCGTTTCGAAAACTTGCTTATAAGTCTTCGTGAGTTTGATTCAACCGTTAGGAGAGGTTTATTGTTAACCTATGTAGGCGAGTCAGCCAACGACATTTTCGATATTCTCCCCGACACTGGCACAACTTATCAAGAAGCGATTGATTGTTTCACACAACACTTCGTGCCACAAGGAAATACAGACATGGCTATATTCGATTTTCGAGAGCTAAAGCAAGGATCCAACGAAACGCTCAACGAATACTACCGTCGACTGAAGACAAAAGCAGTACAATGTAATTTTCACAGCGAGGAAGCCGAGATTAAAACCCAAATTATTCACAAAACCCGCGATTCCCGGTTAAGAAAGAAAGCGCTTCGTGAGACGATGGCTCTCAAACAAATTCTCGACTACGGGAATACCTTAGAACGTACAGATGAACAGTCTAAACGCCTCGATAACGCCAGCAAATTCCCAAGTGAAAGTAACGAAACGGTAAATTATAATTACAACGAAAAGAATTCAAAACAACATCGAAAATTTCCAACTTCCGGTGGATCAAATTCCAGATACAGACGCCCAAGAAGCCCGATTCGCGTTTTCAAGGAAATAAATACCAGAAAGAAGCTCCAGATAGCGGTCGAAAGTCCCAAACCTGTCGTAACTGTGGAGGTAAATTCCCGCACAAAGACGGAATAGAGTCCTGCCCAGCTCGAGGTAAACCTTGCCACAACTGCAAGAAAATCGGTCATTTTGCAAAATATTGCAGATCTCAATCTAAGGACAGTGGAAATGTCAGACATGTCAACCAAGAGAAAAGTTCTGATTATCTTCAAGACTCGGACGATGAATTTCTTTTTACTGTCAACACAAGCTCGGGTAAACATCCAGAAACGCAAGTACAGATTGGACACACTAAAGTAAACATTCTGATTGATTCCGGAGCCTCTGTTAACCTTCTGAACTACCCAATTTTTCAACAAATTCAGAAAGACGACAACCGTATCAAGTTACAAAAGACCAATGCCAGAATCTTTGCATATGGAACATCAACACCACTCGAGTTAGCCGGAGAATTTCAAGCAACCATCACCTCAGCATCAGGGACATTCAAAACTGCTAAGTTTTATGTAGCACAGAAGAAATCTAAGTGTATTCTTGGATACGAATCATCTTCCTCATTGGGACTTATCATCCTCAACATCAACACCCTCAACCCGGTTCAACAAGATCATGATGTACGTCGCATTATCAACAAACATCCAAAGCTATTTGAAGGAACGCGAAACCTCAAGGGACGTGAAGTGAAGCTCGAAATTGACCCAACAATAACCCCGGTCGCACAAACAAATCGGAAAATTCCGCACAGCATGAAAACCAAAGTAAACAAAAAGCTGCAGGAGATGAGAGAAGAAGGGATAATCGAGAAAGTTGAGGGAGCAACGCCTTGGTTATCACCGTTGATAGCCATCCCAAAGAAGAGTGGGGACCTCCAACTAGTGTTAGACATGCGTATACCTAACACAGCACTTGTAAGACAAATTCCTACAGTCAACGAGATACTTCAAAAGATGGAGGGAGCAAAAGTCTTTACAGAGGTTGACTTGTCGCAAGGTTATCTTCAACTGACCTTGGCAGAGGAATCCCGTCATATTACAGCATTTTCAACCCCTGAAGATCCGTCCGCATAGATTCACCAGGCTGATAATAGGAGCATCACCATCCGGAGAACACTTTCATGAGATTATCCACGAGCTCATCAAAGAGGTACCAGATTGTGCCAACATCTCTGATAACATTTGGCTATGGTCCAAAGACAGAGAAACACACCTCAAGCGGCTAGACCAGCTCCTCACAATCCTGAGAACCAATGGCATCACACTGAAACTACCAAAGTGTTCGTTCGCAGTACCGCAGATAAACGTGTTTGGTCATATCGTGTCCGAGAAAGGGATCAGACCAGATAGCAACAAAGTCGAAGCCATAACCAATGCTCCACACCCTACCACAGCATCGGAAGTCAGATCCTTCCTAGGCCTCACCAATTATTGTTCGAGATATATACCCGACTACAGCAGCCTAACCTTCCCACTTCGACAGCTTACAAAGAAGAATGTCACGTTTCACTGGGATTACAGTCACGAGAAAGCATTCCAGTCACTGAAGAATGCCATCACCACTTCACCGGTATTAGCTCATTACAATCTTACTGCGGAAACTAAAGTCGTAGTAGATGCATCGCCATGGGCACTGGGTGCCGTACTTCTCCAGAAACAAGCCGACGACAATTATCGACCAATCGCGTATGGTAGCAGATCGCTAACAGATGTCGAACAGAAGTATGGTCACATAGAGAAAGAAGGATTAGCAATCGTATTCGGATGTGAACACTTTCACATGTACCTATATGGACGTAGTTTTGAATTGGAGATAGCCTGATAACAGACCTACGTTTCACCCGCCCTAAAATTCGTCGACGGAAAGGGCGAAACGTAGGTCTGATGAAAATGTTGTCAAAAGCGCCTTCCGCCCACTTAGTGCATTTTGAAATAATTAACAACGATGATTGACACATACATGTAATACCTAAAAATACAATGAAAGTTGTCGATTCACTTTAGACTTTATTGCAAGTTTGTAAACTAGTCAAGGGTCGATATTCGAATATTTAAAATATTGGTAACCCCATGGAGCCCGTTGCTTTTATATACATAAACCTTTGTAAATAAACAGTTACAGCTATAGTAATAATACAACATTTTCAACACATTCTATAAATGCGATAAAATCTGCCTACGGAAATTTGGCAATGGCCATTGTTGAATTGCATCCCAACTCTTACAATTTATACATTTTGAAATCGCCATACAATGGTAAAATCTAAATAGAATATTTTGTACGTGCTATGTTATCAAAATGTAAATCATGAATGCGCACATATTTGTATCCGAGTTTTACTATGATTAATCACAAAACTTAGATCGTGTATAAAATATTATATATTGTATTGTTTATTACAACGGGAAAGATACAACGCTGAAGAATTTGACACGTACCGCTCTACTCCCCTCTAGTTTTAATTTTAGACGCCGAGATAGTTGTCGTTCGGCATCACAAAATATTTAGAATATTACACTGTATGCATATTTATATGTGTTGATTTACCGTTGAAAATATTCTGATATTTTCAAATCTTTTCATGTTAGCGACCAACCAATCACAACCCATTTCCCTGTGAATTAGCCAATCAGCTTTGTCGACCGCCAGGCGGTCGACTTACATGCACTTTTGACAACATTTTCATCAGACCTACGTTTCGCCCTTCGTCGACCCGCGAATTTTAGGGCGGGCGAAACGTAGGTCTGTTATCAGGCTAACTTAGTGTTACATTTGCAGTTATTATAATTATACGTGTAACATTGCTGATCAAACATGCCGCACTGATGGTGCCAATGTGGCTAAATAGAATGCATGATATGGTCAGGATGAAGAGGACTGGAGTATTAAATTTAAACTCTTTTGATCCTCAGAATGATATGTATATACCCTTGATCTTTTAAAACCGTTGACAGTTTGTCATGGATTTGACAAAACTATATAGGCCTATATTATATACAAAAATCACCTAACGCTTGCCTGCATGTAGTTGCTTTACTAAACCAAAGTTTGGTTTGACAATAACTCTGAAATAGAGTCGAAATATCACAACCATAATAATATCACAACCATAATGTGTGTCTTGTTTTCTTTAAATAACTCATATCTTGAGTTTACAAGATGGCATTATTATTCGTGTTTGTTACTTTAATAGAGATTTCGAGCACTGATAAAACTGATAATCTCACATGTGAGATTATTTATGATAATTTCGCATGTGAATATTATCGCTTTTCAATTATCGCTTTTCTGTAAAAATTATCGCTTTTCAAAGACTGTCCTTTATATGATAAACAGAAAAATACGTGGGTGCTTGGAAGTACCATATTTATTTCAACACACGAAATAAATCTGGTATTTCCGCGCACCCATGTATTATTCTC
>CACRXK020001041.1:31561-61649 GCA_902702795.2 Paramuricea clavata | reverse complement strand
TATTAGGGCCTGTTCATATGATCCCGCTTACCGGGACGTCTCGCTTACCGATGATCTCGCCGCCTATCTATTTTCCTATAAAATTTTGCATTGTGTTCATATGAGAAAGCGAGCTGGCCCGCTTGCCGAGATCTCGTTTGAATTTGCCGAGATCATAGGTAGGCGGGATGAAAATTTTCCATATGAACACGCCAGCCCGCTTACCGGGATGAAGTGAAACAAGTCTTGCCGGTTTAATTTAACACTTTTTACTTGGTTTTATGTTTGTTTTGTAAACAAGTATTAAATAACCACCTGAAGCAATACTTTTTCTTGTAAATAAACGAAGAAAACCACTAAAATCGCCAAGTATTTGTGTTGCTTGACTGAAATGTAGAAGTTTTGCATACGCTAATTATAGAACTACAATGTAATTTCATCTCGGCAAGCGGGACGAAATACTCCATATGAACGCACGGAAATATTCGTCTCAGTAAGCGAGACGTCCCGGTAAGCGGGATCATATGAACAGGCCCGAAGAGTATCAATGTTCAAGATTTTTGTGGCCGCGCTATCTTACGCTCAACAAGGATGTGATGTTGTGAGAATTTCCATTTCGGAAATTGACGACAGAGGTCGAGCGTTTAACGATTCTTTGTTTTTCGAGTTCGACTTGATTTCGAGAAATTCCGATCATCGGTCATGGTCACGAGACAGCCAACATACAAATATTGCGAAATGCGAAAGTTTATGATGTAAAACGGTCTTCTCTTGCGTTTATTACGTGATATGTTTAGTTTTATGCTTGATTTGTAAATCGCAGAACTAGTTTCGTCAAAACGCAAAGAAAAACTTGTGTTTTGACGCAGAAATCATCTCTATCTGCTAGTGTAGACTGTCCCATGTTGGATATCAAATTGCGTGTGAAATATTTTAAAACTGTGAAGTAATCAATATTCTAGAATCTACCATTTTTAGCAAGGCGCCAAGGCTTCGGCTACAAAGGCTGTATAATGTATGTGCATGGGCTTTATAATTCAAACTATATTATATTCTAGCCATTATATTACGCGGCAACGAGTCACTTTATAGTGAGCTACACCCTCCCTACGTCGACGTCATGAGATAAACCTCCGCGGTAGATTGTTTAGAAGTCGATTATCGGAAATTAAAAACAGTCTTTCTTGAATTTAATGCGCATATGTTTAGCTATTCGCTTGATTTGTAAATCACAGACCTGAGTTCGCCAAAGCATAAAGAAAATCGTTTTGAGGAGAAAGCAACGATGTTTATATTCATGCACGGCCAGAAATCACGGACATGATTTATTCGATTTTTTAAATGATATTTATTTTCAGGAAGCTTTCTCACAAAGTGATTTTCAGAAAGGTTTTGAACTAAACAAACAAATTTACAAGAAAGACATGCATATACTACATAACTATGACAAATATTTAAAAATTATACGAGGGAACGTTCAAAGATTGAATTTTTTTTCTGTGCTGGTGTTGTGTACTCAGGTGAATAATATGTTTGTGATGTTACTCTGAGTGCATATCCACACCGGGCGAGCTTGAAAAATATGCCCGGCCACGGTGGGATTCGAACCTACGACCTTTGGAATACTAGCCCAATGCTCTTCCAACTGAGCTGCGCGGTCAGGACGGTTCGAGTAAGTGATATTTCGGAACAGTATCTAGTTCCTTCAATACCAATGTGTTCTTGTAATATGAATTTTTCTGTGCTGGTGTTGTGTACTCAGGTGAATAATATGATTGTGATGTTACTCTGAGTGCATATCCACACCGGGCGAGCTTGAAAAATATGCCCGGCCACGGTGGGATTCGAACCTACGACCTTTGGAATACTAGCCCAATGCTCTTCCAACTGAGCTACGCGGTCAGGACAGTTCGAGTAAGTGATATTTCGGAACAGTATCTAGTTCCTTCAATACCAATGTGTTCTTGTAATATGAATTTTTTTTCTGTGCTGGTGTTGTGTACTCAGGTGAATAATATGTTTGTGATGTTACTCTGAGTGCATATCCACACCGGGCCAGCTTGAAAAATATGCCCGGCCACGGTGGGATTCGAACCTACGACCTTTGGAATACTAGCCCAGTAGTTCAAAGATTGCTAAAAAAATTTCTATAAATGTAGAAATACTACTAGAGAGTTTTATCAGTCTGTTCCTTCGTAATTTGCATATATCACGTTGAAATATGGCCGGTTCTCAAAATCTGAGAATAAAGAAGGTCGTTTGCAACTTGCCTCAATCGCTGGCTACAAAACAAAGTCTGTCGAAGTATTTAGTGTAGTGTTGGCCTGATCAGTTTCAGTTACTGCCTATTCTGCATTTTTTCAATATTTGTACAGAGCCAGAGGTTAGTTTTTACGACATTTGTCTATTTACTGTCGTTCCAATTGAAGTGTTGCTCAAATATTGATTCAATACATTACTTCGGGCTGACCAATTCATTTGATCAAGTTCCTCGAGATATTCATACACTTCCTGTGAAAGAGCCAATTCCAAGTATTTGATCATTTCTGGTCACTTCCTTTCTATTTATAATTGGTTAGTTGCACAAACAACAAAGGTGATTGGTGCATTCAAACTATTCAACAGGAAGTTTACAATTATACTAGGAAGTGTATGAATATCTCGAGGAACTTGATCAAATGAATTGGTCAGCCCGAGGTAATGTATTGAATCAATATTTGAGCAACACTTCAATTGGAACGACAGTAACTCTATATAAGAATACTGCCACTAGGAACAAACGAAATGCAGAATAGGCAGTATTAACTTACACCAGGCAAACATTACATTAAATATTTCTACGAACTATGTTTCCCAACCAGCAATTACGTGTGGCAAATTGTAAACGACCTACGACCGTATTCTCCGATTCTGCAATTTACCGACTTACAGCATCGCGTAATATATAATCAAGATTATTCATTAAAATCTCCATTACTTGTCATATATCTAACTTTCTGAAGATGTACGCACACAATTATATACTGCTGCCTGAGATATTTAATTTTCATCATCTTCGAAAAAATCGAGGCTCCCGAGTTTCGGCTATGAATTTGTATGCAATTTGGGTAAAATATAGGCATTTTCAGCGATACTGATGTTTTATTAACACAGATTGCATGATGTAATCTGTTGTTACAGCATCAGTACAACTGCATCGCCGAAATCGCATGTACATTATACATATCAGATTAGACGCAATTTATTCCGTTGCAGTCTTGCAGATAGTGTATTGTATTGATAGTTATTGATAGTATTGAATATTTGAATAGCAAATACTTCTATAATAGAAATACTTCTATAATATTTATGCAAACTCTATGTTGGGTTTCACTTGACTATCATCGCAAACAATAAGCTTTGGGAAATCACTATATATTGATGACAAAACAAAAGCGCTATTCGCGTTTATTTAAGACGCTTATATCTGCGCGCGCTATTGTCACATAACGTGCAGTTTTAATTCCACTCCTATTATCCACGCGCAAAATAACAACTCGTTTTAAAAAACATGCTACATGAATATAAAACAATATATAAAAGAAAAGAAAACAATTATCAATTCTATCATGATAAGTCCCGATACACGTCGACCCATTGTTTACTTGTACCCCTTTTAAAACGAAAAACACCATTGAAGGCCTCACAAAATAACCTTTTCAAATAGAACCGTTCTTAAAATATAAAGCAAATTATATATTTCTTACTTGAGCGAGCTTATGGTGAAAATATCTTCACATAAACAGCCATTTTGATATATGTATACACAGGCTTTGTTCTCGTAGATTTGTAATAGTATTTCGTTGAAATTTTTAACTGAAAGAACCGTTTTAAACAACAGACGTATATTGCCACGTGTGTAGAGCGTCTTGTCCAGACAAGAATTTGATCTGAAATAAAATATTCAAAGTCTTGTGACAAAAGGTCATGACTTCGCTTTTAATATTGGTTTTTGATTGGTTGCGCCGTTCCATGTATTGGAATTTGTTTATGTATGTCAAACAAGAGCTTTAACTTCGTGATTTTTAACGAGCGAAAACATGTCTGATATATTAGGAGTATAAATATTCAAGATTTTTGTGGCCGCGCTATCTTACGCTCAAGTTCTCAACAAGGATGCGATGTTGTGAGGATGTCCACTTCGGAAATTGACGGCAGAGGTCGAGCGTTTAACGATTCTTTGTTTTTCGAGTTCGACTTGATTTCGAGAAATTCCGTCATCGGTCATGGTCACGAGACAGCCAACATACAAATATTGCGAAATGTGAACGTTTATGATTTGAAACGGTGTTTTCTTGCGTTTATTACGCGATATGTTTAGTTGTATGCTTGATTTGTAAATCGCAGAGCTGGTTTCGCCAAAGCGCAAAGAAAAACCTGTGTTTTGACGCAGAAATTATCTTTACCTGCTAGTGTATAGGCTGTCCCATATTGCATATCAAATTGCATATTTGGCAATTTGCGTGTGAAATATTTTAGAACTGTGAAGTAATCAATATTCTAGAATCTACGTTTTGACGTCATGAGATAAACCTCCTCGGTTTGAAAGTCGATTATCGTAAATTGAAAACAGTCTTTCTTGAATTTAATGCGCATACGTTTAGCTATTCGCTTGATTTGTAAATCACAGAACTGAGTTCGCCGAAGCGTAAAGAAAATCGTTTTGGGAGAAAGCAACGATGTTGATATTCATGGCCAGAAATCACGGAATTTATTCCATTTTTTAAATATTTTCTTTTCCGGAAACTTTCTCACAAAGTGATTTTCAGAAAGGTCCTCAACTAAACAAACAAATTTGCTATAACGCGATGTTCTTAATCACAAAATCTGAGAATAATGTAGTAGGTCGTTTGCAACTTGCCTCAATCGCTGCCTGCAAAACAAACAAAACAAAACAAAACAAAACAAAACAAAACAAAACAAAACAAAACAAAACAAAACAAAACAAAACAAAACAAAGTTGTGAGTAACAACCTTGTGAGCAACTTGACAAAAATAGCAACATTGTTACAACTTGTTGACAAGCTTGCTACAAGCCTGTTGCGAACACATCTGATCAGTCTTGTTGACAAGTTGTGAGATTTTTGCGTGTGTACTACCTGCACACATGTCTCACATCTTGTCGCCAACAAGTTTGGAACAAGCTGTTGACAACTTGTAGTGACAATCTTGTTGTCATTATCGTACTTGTTGCAAGGTTATCCCAACGATACAGTCATGATATAACAATATTGTTACAAACTTGTGTTGTCAACCTTGTAACATTCTTGTTATATCATGACTGTATCAGTCTTGTTAGAACAACTTCGCTACAAGTCTGATAATGTCATCAAGCTTGTTACAAGTTGTTAACAGCTTGTTCCAAACTTGTTGCAACAACTGAGAACAAGCAGTGCGAACACAACTTGTCGACAGCTTGTGAACAGAATTGTGACAACTTGTTTGCAAACCTGTAACAACTTGTGCGTTTTTGCGTATAGAAGACAATATATTTCTGAAGTTTGAATCATGCAAATCATTAAAAATGTGCACAGCATGACTTGTTGCTATGACTAGTTTCGCTACCGAATTAAACTATATATTAAATTAAATCTAAGGCCAAAACGTTGAAAGAACTTACAGCTTGTGTACACACGTAAAAACTGCCAGTTGTCACAGAACTGCAAACAAGTTGTAACAAGGTTGTTGTGAAGCCGATATCAGGATGTGTTCGCACTGCTTGTTCCCAGTTGTTGTGACAAGTCTGGAACAAGTTGTTATCACCTTGTTGCAAGGTTGATGACGATAACAGACTTGTTACAATTTGTTCCAACAAGACTAGTACAGGCTGTGTTCGTAACAAGTTGCTACGAGCTTGTTGCCATCAACTTGTTAACAACTTGTGACGTGCAGACGATACACACATAAAAACGCACAAGTTGTTACAGGTCTGCAAACAAGTTGTTACAAATGTGTTCACGAGCTGTCGACATGTTGTGTTCGCACTGCTTGTTCCCAGTTGTTGTAACAAGTTTGGAACGAGCTGTTTACCAACTGTAACAAGCTTGATGAGGCCAACACACTCGCAACAAGTTGTTCCAACATGTCTGATGTAGTGTGCACGTGACAAGTTGAAAGGAAGTTGATGACAACAAGCTGGTAGCAACCTGTTACGAACACCCTGCATTAGTCTTGTTGGAACAACTGTACCAAGTTTGTTACCGTCATCAACGTTGTAACAAGGTGATAACAGCTTGTTCCAGAATTGTCCGGCAACAACTGGGAGCAAGCAGTACGAACACATTCTGATATTGGCTTGACAACAACCTTGTTACAACTTCTTTCCAGATCTGTTGCAACTTGCTTAAAGGTTAACAATGTTAACAATGTTTTTTTTTCTGTAGTTATGAACAATTTTGCATCAACTATTGCAACGAGAAACTCCAGCAACTGTTCATTGAGCTGACATTGAAATCTGAACAAGAGGAATATATGAGGGAAGGCATTGAGGTTTGTGATAATTAAAATTATAACAATAATGATTTGGCCAAGTGGTTAGACCAAGTGGTTAGAGCACTTGCCTTTCACCTCTAAGGCCGCAGGTTCGAGTTTCAGTGAGAACTTTCTCAATGCGACTCGAACCCAGTCCTCATGTGAAAAGAGTAAAAAGTCAACGCTCTGCCGAAGGTCGTGGGTTTTCCCCGGGTACTCCGGTTTCCTCCCACAGGGAAAGTTGACAGGGTGGGTTAGGCACAAATATTCGGTGTAGGACTTCAATTGGGACTAATGGTTCTGTGTCCTTCACCTGTCATCGAAAATGGCGAATTCAAATAAATAAAATAAAAAAAAATAAATAAAAATTTAATGTTGATTGCACAAGCCGTGGTTGGCCAATTCACCTGAGGCTCCCAACACTATCATGTATTCTATTAAAACATAGTTGGAACACTCACGAAAGCTTTATTTTGTTCATTTAAATCTTGAAATATCCCCTGCAACAATGCGTGACTACCAACTCTCATCAACTCTTGTCCCCGTTTGACCGAGGCTCAGTTAAACCCTGCTCAAACCACAATGAGAGTTGACGAGAGTTGAGAAGCGAGAGTTTGCATGAGAGTTGATGAAAGTTGAGAAGCGAGAGTTTGCATGAGAGTTGATGAAAGTTGAGAAGCGAGAGTTTGCATGAGAGTTGATAAGAGTTGAGAAGGGAGAGTTTGCATGAGAGTTGATGAGAGTTGAGAAGGGAGAGTTTGCATGAGAATTGATGAGAGTTGAGAAGAGAGAGTTTGCATGAGAGTTGATGAGAGTTGGGAAGCGAGAGTTTGCATGAGCTAGAGTTGATGAAAGTTGAGAAGTGAGAGTTTGCATGAGAGTTGATGAGAGTTGAGAAGTGAGAGTTTGCATGAGAGTTGATGAGAGTTGAGAAGCGAGAGTTTGCATATGAGAGTTGATGAAAGTTGAGAAGCGAGAGTTCGCATGAGAGTTGATGAGAGTTGAGAAGCGAGAGTTTGCATGCATGAGAGTTTATGGGAGTTGACTGGATATTACCGCGCGATTACAAAAGCTCTCATCAGCTCTCATAAAATAATTTGAACCAGTTCAAAGTCAACGAGAGTGCATGAGAGTCGAGGAACCAACCAAACTTTACTTACACGAATTTTTTAAACACTGGGAACAAGAGTGGTATGAGAGTTAATGAGAGTTGACTGGATGTTTTGTTTAAATGAACAAAAACTCTCATCAACTTTCATCAAAAAGTTGAACCAGCTCAAAGTTCACGAGAGTGAACAACAAGACTGTTGGGTTATGGGATAAAATAATTCTTTAATCTGTATGTTATAAACCAGAAAAAAATATCAAAGTATATTTCAAATTTCTAGCATGCATTAATTCTAACATTCTACTCTACATAATATTTACAAAAAATTCCACATCACAACAGTCAAGCAGTTCTTTGATATAGATCAAATGTGCTCATAAGGAGCATAAGGATGTCAAAGTTATAAAATTCTACAAAGTATATATACAATAATTTTCGATCATGTCTAGACCACGATAGCTGTAGCTAACCATCTTGTTTCCTTCATGTCAGGAAGTTCCTCCCATGAAAATCGCTCAAAATTGAAACCTTCAACTGATTTCAAAAAATTCCCTCTCTCATCCGCGCCTCCCAGTACTACAATTGTATTCTCAATAACAACTGCCATACATCCTTTCCTCTTGTGTAACATGGAAGGCAACATATGACTGTTTCCAGTCTTGATGTTATAAATTATAACATTGTTTAATGCTTTGCCATCCTTGTCAGTCCCACCAATGATCACGACATTCTCAGCCCACTTGACTGTCGCCATTTCACTCACTGGATAGGGAAGCGCAGGTAACTGTTGACATTCATTCTTCTTGATGTCATACCTTAACACACTGCTAAGGTTGTTTTCGTAGTGCTGTGATTCCCTTCCCCCAATGATCAAAATACTATCATCACATAGTACTGTGCTGTGATGAACTCTTGGTTCAGGCATCTTGGATACCAGTTTAACAGTGTAAGGTGGTTTAAGTTGGACTTCGTGAATACAGTCAGAGTAGACATGTTGATCTGCATTAATACCTCCAGTAACCAACAAGCTATCCTTGTACACCACACTGCTGTGTGCACGCAACTTGGCAGGGAGTTTAGCAGCAAAATCACTCCAGTTAATTGAGAGATCAGGGACTGGGTGAATGTTCATTTGGATCATGTTATCTACAGCACCACTATCACGGCCCCAACCTCCCGCTACAGTCACGTGATTATTATAAACAAATGAAGATGCGCTGCGATGATTCCCTGGCATGGGCTTTAATAAAGACCACAATCTCTGACGGTAGTTAAATATTTCTACCAAGTTTGTCTCCACACCACCAGCAACAAATATATGTTGATTTTCTCTCCCGCCACTCGCTGTGCCACTTACATCTCTTGTGATTTCCTCCTGCTTTCTTTCTTTGCTCTCTATCTTCTCAAGTACTGCTTCTTTCAAATGATCAAAACCATCTTTTACTTCATTTAAACTCATTTTCATTCTCTCACTTCATTATTCATCGCTTCGAACTTCGCTTCCACGTTTCGCGTGCAAGTTTGCCATTTTCGTGTTCATGTTTTCCTGTTTCGTGTTCATGTTTTCCTGTTTCGTGTTCATGTTTTCCATGTTTCGTGTTCGTGTTTGCTTTCTTCTCGTGTCCGTTTTTGTATTCGTGTGATGTGTGCCATTTTCGTGTTGAGGTTTGCGACTTCCGTTTTCATTCCCGCCATCATCGTGCTGATTTCTCCACAGTTGTGACACTTCAACTTTCTAAATTGACACAGTTCACTCTCGTGATATGTACGATCTCTTTTACTGATTGTCTCACCACAACCTTGATTTCCACAAACGCCTGGAGTAAACCCGCATTCGGCGACATGTCGCTTTAAATTCTGCAGCTGTACGAGTTCTCGACATCCTCTGTCGTAATGATCGCAACGTATACTTAGTTCGTTTAAGTAATTCTTCACAATTCTTGGAACGTCTTGCAATGTTTCGACACTCAGCTCGTCAGCACACGTTGGGCATGTATGGGAATTCCTACGAAGATGTTCCGTGATGCAGCCGCGGCAAAAATAATGCTCGTTTCTGCGGCACATCACGGGATCTTTCAATACGTTATAGCAAATCAAACAGTGGAAATTTTGGTTCACTATCGACTGGAATCTTTCGTCATCGTACCCGAGTGGATAATTTGATGCCATATTTACTCGCTATATTTTGCTAAATTGAAAATACAGAAAATATTAGATGCTTAATCATACTGATTGCTGTGCTCTACAAATTTTGCCCAAATAGACAGCTTGATGCCATGTTTTATATTCGCGGATAATTCGCCGTTCTTAAAATATAAAGCATATTATATTCTTACTTCAACCAGTTTCAAGCACAAATATCCTCACATAAACAGCCATATAAGATATCCGTATACACAGGCTTTGTTTTCGTGGATTTGTAATAGTATTTCCTTGAAATTTATAACTGAAAGAACCGTTTTAAACAACAGACGTATATCACTTCCTTGTAAGTCGTTTTATTGCCACGTAGGCCTATGTAGAGCGTCTTGTCCAGACAAGAATTTGATCTGAAATGAAATATTGAAAGTCTTGTGACAAAAGGTCATGACTTCGCTTTTAATATTGGTTTTTGATTGGTTGAGCCGTTCCATGTATTAGGATTTGTTCATATGTGTCAAACAAGTGCTTTATCTTGATTTTTAACGAGCGAGAACCGAAGAACATGTCTGAAATATTTGGAGTATAAATATTTAAGATTTTTGTGGCCGCGCTATCTTAAGGTCCAGACACACCACGGTTAATAGAAATAGGACACACCGGACGCGATTGGACAACGCGACGCGATTTTTCGATTTTCACTGACCGATAACTTTGATCCTAGTTTAAATTTTCCAAATATTTAGAAGCGCTATAACATTTTGAGTTATTTGGTTTGCATATTTTTTAAAATTTGCTCTCATTCACTGTTTTATTAACTTTTAAATACTAAAAGATCGCGTCGCGTTGTCGAATCGCGTCCGGTGTGTCTGGACCTAAAAGGTCCATACAGACTGGACGCGATTTGGCAACGCGACGCGAATTTTCAGTTGTCAATGACATTTAACTTTAATATTTTTCAATGTTTTTGAAATATTCGGAACCACTTAAGCAATTTTAGCTATTTGGTCTGCATATCTTGTAAAATTTTTATCCGTTGACGGTTTTATTTGTTTTCGAAAACTAAAAATTCGCGTCGCGTTGCGAACTGCGTTGCCGAACTGCGTCACAAGGATGCGATGTTGTGAGGATGTCCACTTCGGAAATTGACGGCAGAGGTCGAGCGTTTAACGATTCTTTGTTAGAGCTGGAAAGTTCTATCAGGAATTTTAAAAGTCAATCACACTGTAGGGTGCTTTATTGGCTCATTGAAAATTTTCACAATTTCAAATCGTTGATCATTGGTATATAACCATTGATATCTTACGAACATACCCATTGCAATTCATTGATATATATGGCAATTCGTGATTATATATGGACACCGGGCTGGCCTGCTTAGCTCGACAGCCCGTGAGAAAATTTCACCCGCTTGCTCTGTTGACAAAAGTGTATTTTGAATATATGTTAGGGCAGTGTTGTATTAATTGAGTCACGCGCAGGTGAAGTCACTCAAAAGTCCAGTACACGCGTAAAAACGCACAAGTTGTAACAACCTGCAGCAGACATGTAGTAATGCTGTTCCAACAACTTGTCAACAGGATGTGTTCGTACTGCTTGTTTCCAGTCCCAACTTTTTCACAACTCGCTACAAGGTTGCTGAGCTCAGCAGACTTGCTACAAGTTGTTTCAGAAACTTGTTATCCTCCTACAATTCAACAATTTGTCAACAAGTTGTGAGTGATAACTTGTAGCAACTTGATAAAATAACGGCGTTGTTACAACGTGTTGACAAGCTTGCTATAACACATCTGGTTGTCAAGTTGTGAGATTTTTACATGTGTGGTTGTGTCGAGTGCTGATCGAGTCACGAGTGGATTCGAGTCATTGTCATTGATTTCACTCGAGTTGAGTTGAGTCAATGGCTTGAGTTGAGTTGAGTTGAGTCGATAGGCGAACTTGAAATCGGGAGTCGAGGAATTTGAGCAAGTCCACCTACACTTTCTGTAATGGTTCCCTGGCTTGCAGTCTGTAAAATTAGTCATAAAATTCACCTTTAAGTCTGGTTCACACTAATCATCTTCAGGGTTCGTAGCGATCTTTGAAATCCTTGAAAGTCTTTAAACTTGAATGCAGGTCTTTAAGGTCTTTGAAAAGTCTTTGGATTGTGTGAAAAAGCGAAGAAAGTCTTTAAGTGAAATTCTTCAGTGATTATTTGATTATACGATTTCCTAGCTAATAAAATAGATTGATTGAAACAAGATTTTCGCAAATATCGACGAAAAAGTGCATTTTAGGATGTGATTTGACGGGACTAATTACCTGGTAAAAATGGTGCTTATACACTCGCAATTTTTCGACACCTGATTGCTCTCAAAGGTCTTTGAAAAGTCTTTGACAATAGGCAGAAAAAATCTTTGAAAGTCTTTGAATTCTTGGTCTTGGAGCCCTGACGAACCCTGATCTTGTCGCTGATTTTTCTCATCCTGGCGGATGTGATTGAGTGAGTGACATGCAAAAATTCGGTCAAATTTGCCGATCGATGATATAACGGCAAGTGCCCCAGCAAAATCAGAATTGGATTCTGCATCCGCCAAGGATGAAGGGATTCAGAATTGGTCGGAAACAAATCAAATGACATTGCATCTTTCTAAAATGTGGGAAATGGTTGTACAGAGAGGGTCTACGAAACACTCAACACCAATTGCAGGCCTTGAACAAAAGAGTTGGTTAATTAACATTACTGGGGACATCTTTTCAGGATAATCCATGCTTTTGGGATATTTCAGTGTTAACAATCTACTTTCCAAAGCTAGCGTGCGTATGTATACTTCATTTTGTTCGTTTATGTACATTTCGTTTATGTATATTTTAATATAAAGCCTTTTCGACCTCGTTTTTGTGACCGAATTAGCCATTCCGAAGTTGATGAGAGGACTGGGGACGAGTGTTAAAAAGTGTTCAAATTAAGAAATGCGAACCAAATCGCTAAAAAGACCACCTCGAAAATAGTAAGTAAACAGTTTGAAGACGTTTACATAAATATCATCTGAATAATAAGCTTTCGAAAATCAGAATATTTACTATGAAATGTATTGTAATTTTTGTTTTTGGGACGCACAATATTTTAATCCGTAATTTCACAATTTTCGAAAGCTTATTATTCGATTGGTATTCATGTAATAATACATACTTACTAATTTTGAGGTGGTCTTTTTAGTTATTTGATTCATTTCTTAATTTGGGCACTTTTTAACACTTGTCCCCAGTCCTATCATCAACTTCGGAATGGCTAATTAGAATATAAGAATATAAAATAATGATTTAAACTCATCTATATTATGAAAGTAGTCTACAGTACAAATTAGAAGAGAAGAATTGTTTTTATATCATTGACTATAAATGTTTTTCATGTATAATGCTGAAACCTAGAAATACTATTTTTAAACCTGTCTCGATAATGACAGCTTTAGTACTATAGTCCGACTGTTCTTGCATATATTCGTAAATCTCGAAATGTTTTGAGATATATGTCAAAGTTTTAGAAAATTCTGCGCAATGAGTTTTGATCTTGTCGAGAGCTTCTCAGACATTGGTATAGTCACGTATAGTTCTTCAATCTTTGTTAAAATCGTTAAAACTTTGGAGTTGTAAATGTCAAAGTTTAGACATTCCACATCTTCTATACAAGCACGTCTAGATCACGACAGCTGTAGCCCAGTATCTGGTTTCCTTCATTTCAGGAAGTTCCTGCCATGAATATCGCTCAAAATTGAAACCTTCAACTGATTTCAAAATACGCCTTCTCTCATCACTTCCTCCTAGCACTACAATTGTATTCTCAATAACAACTGCCATACATCCTGTCCTTCTGTGTAACATGGGAGGCAACATATGACTGTTTCCAGTCTTGATGTTATAAATTATAACATTGTTTAATGCTTTACCATCCTTGTCAGCCCCACCAATGATCACGACATTCTCAGCCCACTTGACTGTCGCCATTTGACTCACTGGATAGGGAAGCGCAGGTAACTGTTGACATTCATTCTTCTTGATGTCATAGCTTAACACACTGCTGAGGGTGTCTTCGCAGTCCCATGATTTCTTTCCCCCAACGATCAAAATACTATCATCACATAGTACATGCTGTGATGAACTCTTGGTTCAGGCATCTTGGATACCAGTTTAACAGTGTAAGGTGGTTTAAGTTGAACTTCATGAATACAGTCAAAGTAGACATCTTGATCTTCATTAATACCGCCAGTAACCAACAAGCTATCCTTGTACACGACACTGCTGTGTGCAGACATCTTGGCAGGAAGTTTGGCAGCAAAATCACTCCAGTTATGTGAGAGATCATGGACTGGGTGAATGTTCATTCGGATCATGTTATCTACAGCCGCATCACAATAACCTCCCGCCACAGTCACGTGATTATTGTAGAGAAATGAAGATGCGCTGTTACGACTCTCTGGCATGGGCTTTAATAAAGACCACAATCTCTGACGGTAGTTAAATATTTCTACCGAGTTTCTCCCAAAACCACCAGCAACAAATATATGTTGATTTTCTCTCCCGCCACTCGCTGTGCCACTTACATCTCTTGTGATTTCCTCCTGCTTTCTTTCTTTGCTTTCTATCTTCCCAAGTACTGCTTCTTTCAAGTGATCAAAACCATCTTTTACTTCATTTAAACTCATTTTTATTCTTCTCACTTCATTATTCATCGCTTGGAACTTCGCTTCCACGTTTGCGTGCAAGTTTGCCATTTTCGTGTTCATGTTTTCGAGTTTCGTGTCCGTGTTTGCCATTTTCGTGTTGATGCCTACCATTTCGGTGTTGATATTTTCCATTTTCGTGTTCACATTTGCAATTTCCGTTCTAATATTTGCCATGTTCGTGTTCGTGTTTGCCAATTTCTTTCTCGTGTTCACCTGATTCGTGTTGATGTTCGCCATTTCCATTTTCATTCCCGCCATCGTAGTGCCGATTTCTCCACAGTTGTGACACCTCAACTTTCTAAATTGACACAGTTCACTCTCGTGATATGTACGATCTCTTTTACTGATTGTCTCACCACAACCTTGATTTCCACAAACGACTGGAGTAAACCCGCATTCGGCGACATGTCGCTTTAAATTCTGCAGCCGTACGAGTTTTCGACATCCTCTGTCGTAATGATCGCAACGAATACTTAGTTCGTTTAAGTAATTCTTCACAATTCTTGGAACGCCTTGCAATGTTTCGACATTCAGTTCGTCAGCGCATGTTGGACATGTATGGGAATTCCTACGAAGATGTTCCGTGATGCAGCCACGGCAAAAATAATGCTCGTTTGTGCGGCACATCACGGGGTCTTTCAATACGTTGTAGCAAATCAAACAGTGGAAATTTTGGTTCACTATTGACTCGAATCTTTCGTCATCGTACCCGAGTGGATAATTCGATGCCATATTTACTCGCTATATTAAAAATAAAGTAAATATTTTATTTATTTATTTATTTATTTATTAGTTTCGCCATATTACAATACACAATACTATTACAAGGTATAGGCAGGTATAGACGTGGTATACTCCAAGATACCCTAGGGTAGGCCAAGGTAAGCTAAGGTAGACTAATGTACTCTATGTTTGTCTTATCTAAGGTAGTTTGATGTACCCTAACACACCCTAAGGTACCCTAATCTCATTGTATTTTGATATACTATAATGAGGGCTAGACTAAGTCTCAGGGTGAGACAGGGTGACCGCAACGGCGTGAGCCAATTACTGCGGGCTCGAGTTAGGACATACCCACATAAAAGCTATCTAAGTAAAACTATATAACTAATAGCAGCACTTAAGAGACTGAACCAGAGTTTGAGCCGTATTACACTTGGTACATATAGTTTTGAATGTTCTTGGATTTTCTGGATCGTAGGAAATTTCCAAGGCACGAAAGTAATAACTTAAAATGGTAGATTGAAATTATGATTATACTAGATTGCATTGATATGGAAGGAACTAGATTCTGTTCCGAAATATCACATACTCGAACCGACCTGACCGCGTAGCTCAGTTGCAAGAGCATTGGGCTAGTATTCCAAAGGACAGGCATATTTTTCAAGGTTACCCGGTCTGGATATACACTTAGAGTAACATCACAAGCATAAGTAGTTCAGTTTGTCTGCTGGCTGTATTAGATGCTTAATACTACTGATCGCTGTGCTCTACAAATCTTGTGCAAAAATAAGCTTGATGTCATATTTTTATATACTCGCCGTTCTTAAAATATAAAGCAAATTATATTCTTACTTCAAGTCTTCAACCAGTCAGTTCAAGCACAAATATCCTCACATATACAGCCATATAAGATATCCGTATACACCGGCTTTGTTTTCGTAGATTTGCAATAGTATTTCGTTGCAATTTATAACTGAAAGAACCGTTTCAAACAACAGACGTATATCACTTCCTTGTAAAGTCGTTTTATTGCCACCACGGGTAATAGACTGAGAGTTGCCACACATATAAAGTATCTCAGACAAGAATTTGATCTGAAATGAAATATTCAAAGTCGTGTGACAAAAGGTCATGACTTCCTTTTGAATATTGGCTTTTGATTCGTTGCGCCGTTCTTTGTATTGGGATTTGTTTATATATGTCAAACAAGAGCTTTAACTTCGTGACTTTTAACGAGCGAAAACATGTCTGATTCAGGATTTTTGTGGCCGCGCTATCTTACGCTCAACAAGGCGCCAAGGCTTCGCTATAAAAGCTGTATAGGCTTCATAACCCGGGGAACATGGGGTGGAACATAATATCGTCAAAAGGAACGCAGACTCCCTAATTGATGACGTAAGGCGTGATATCGCAATTAATATCATGCTCACGTGGCACAAACTAAGCTTCCTGATTGGACAATTTGAATTTGAGGTATAATATTCCCCGATAATCACCTCGCCTTCGACGAATAATTGTTAAATAAACGCGACGTTGTTAATCACAAAATCTGAGAATAAAGTAGTAGGTCGTTTGCAACTTGCCTCTATCGCTGGCTGTAAAGCAAACAAAACAAAACAAAGTTGTGAGTAACAACCTTGTGAGCAACTTGACAAAAATAGCGGCATTGTTATTTGTTACAACTTGTTGACACGCCTGTTGCGAACACATCTTGTTGACAAGTTGTGAGATTTTTACGTGTGTACTACCAAAAATTAGATACTTATTCCAACAAGGGAGTTGAATGGATAATACAGCGCGATTACAAAACCTTTCATCAGTTCAAAGTTGGTGAGAATGGATGAGAGTCGATGAAGCAACCAAACTCTACTTACATGAGTTTTCAAACACTTGGGACAAGAGTGGCATGAGAGTTAATGAGAGTTGACTGGACGTTCTGGTTAAACGAACTAAACCTCTCATCAACGTTCATAAAAAAATTAATCAACCAGCTCAAAGTTCATGAGAGTGCAGCCTCAAAAAAGGCTGTTGGGTTATGGGATGAAATAGTTCTTTAATCTATGTTATAAGCTGGAGAAATTTCAAAGTATATTTCATTTTACCATGCATTCTAACATTCTACTCTACATAACTCTACATAATATTACATTTTACCCTTTATAATAAATTTCAAAGATGTCTAGATCATAACAGTCAAGCAGTTCTTTGACCTACGCTAAATTTGTAAACATCTGAGATACATGTCAAAGTTCCACAATTTATATATATACAATAGTTTTTTATCATGTCTAGATCACAACAACTGTGGCCAGATATCTGTCTTCCTTCATTTCAGGAAGTTCCTGCATGCCACGAAAATCTCTCAAAATTGAAACCTTCAACTGATTTTAAATGTTTCTCGCGCTCATTCCACCCTCCTAGTACTACAATTGTATTCTCAATAACAACTGCCATACATCCGCTCCTCTTGTGTAACATGGGAGGCAACATATGACTGTTTCCTGCCTTGATGTAAAGAAATTTGCAAGGAAGACATGCATATACTACATAACTATGAGAAATATTTAAAGATTACACAAGGGAATTTGTTCAAACTTCAAAGATTGCTAAAAAAGTTTCTGCTATAAATGTGGAAATACTACTAGAGAGTTTTATCTTTCTGTTCCTTCGTAATTCACATATCACGTTGAAATATATGGCTTGAACAGTAAACAGTGAATTATATAACGCAACTTGCGTCAATCTCTGGTTGCAAATCAAAGTCTGTCGAGTGTTTAATGTAATGTTGGCCTGATTTCAGTTACTGTCTATTCTGCATTTTCAATATTTGTGCAGAGGTTAGTTTTTACGACATTTGTCTATTTAACTCTACATAAGAATACCGCACTATTGCCACTATAGGAACAAACGAAAATGCAGAATAGGCAGTAACTTAAACCAGACAAACATTACATTAAATATTTCTACAAACTATGTTCCCCCAACCAGCAATTGCATGTGGCAAATCAGTGTAAACGACATACCGTATTCCGGCTCTGATTCTGAATTTACAGACAGCATCGCGTAAATTTAATCAGAGTTGATAAGAGTCAATGAACCAACCAAACTCTACTTACATGAGTTTTCAAACACTGGGAACAAGAGTGGAATGAGAGTTAATGACAGTCGACTGGATGTTCTGTTTAAACGAGCAAAAACTCTCATCAACTTTCATCAAAAACTTGAACCAGCTCAAAGTTTATGAGAGTTCAGCCTCAAAAAAGAGTGTTGGGTTATGGGATAAAATAGTTCTTTAATCTATGTTGTAAACTGGAAAAATTTCACAGTATATTTCATTCTACCATGCATTTTAACATTCTACTCCACATAATATTTACAAACATGTCCACATCACAACAGTCAAGCAGTTTTTTGATCTACTCTAAACTTCTAAAACTTTTGAGATATATCTCAAACTTAACAATTCTACAAAATTTATATACAATAGTTTCCGATCGTGTCTAAATCACGACAGCTGTAGCCTGACATCTGGTTTCCTTCATGTCAGGAAGTTCCTGCCATGAAAATCGTTCAAAATTGAAACCTTCAACTGATTTCAAAAGATTCCGTCTCTCATTCGCGCCTCCTAGTACTACAATTGTATTCTCAATAACAACTGCCATACATCCTTTCCTCTTGTGTAACATTGGAGGCAACATATGACTGTTTCCAGTCTTGATGTTATAAATTATAACATTGTTTAATGGTTTACCAGCCTTGTCAGTCCCACCAATGATCACAACATTCTCACCCCACTTGACTGTCGCCATGTTACTCACTGGATAGGGAAGCGCAGGTAACTGTTGACATTCATTCTTCCTGATGTCATAGCTTAACACACTGCTGAGGTTGTCTTCGCAGTTCCCTGATTTCCTTCCCCCAACGATCAAAATACTATCATCACATAGTATTGTGCTGTGATGAAGTCTTGATTCAGGCATCTTGGATAAAGGTTTAACAGTGTGAGGTGGTTTAAGTTGCACTTCGTGAATACAGTCCGAGATGACATCTTGATCTGCATTACAACCTCCAGTAACCAACAAGCTATCCTTGTACACCACACTGCTGTGTGTATACAACTTAGCAGGAAGTTTGGCAGCAAATTCACTCCAGTTAACTGAGAGATCAGGGACTGGGTGAATGTTCATTCGGATCATGTTATCTTCAGCACGATCATCACACGCACCTCCCGCTACAGTGACATGATTATTGTGAACGAATGAAGATGCCCAGCGACGTATCTCTGTCATGGGCTTTAATAAAGACCACAATCTCTGCTGGTTGTTAAATATTTCTACCGACTTGCTCCCCACACCACCAGCAACAAATATATGTTGATTTTCTCTCCCGCCACTCGCTGTGCCACTTCTAACATTTGTCATATTGGTGTTCATTTTTGCCAATTTCGTACTCGTATCCGCCTGATTCGTGTTGATGTTCGCTATTTTCGTGCTGATGTTTGCCATTTCCGTTTTCATTCCCGCCATCGTGCTGATTTCTCCACAGTTGTGACACTTCAACTTTCTAAATTGACACAGTTCACTCTCGTGATATGTACGATCTCTTTTACTGATTGTCTCACCACAACCTTGATTTCCACAAACGACTGGAGTAAATCTGCATTCGGCGACATGTCGCTTTAAATTCTGCAGCTGTACGAGTTCTCGACATCCTCTGTCGTAATGATCGCAACGTATACTTAGTTCGTTTAAGTAATTCTTCACAATTCTTGGAACGTCTTGCAATGTTTCAACACTCAGCTCGTCAGCACACGTTGGACATTTGTGGGAATTCCTGCGAAGATGTTCCGTGATGCAGCCGCGGCAAAAATAATGCTCGTTTCTGCGGCACATCACGGGGTCTTTCAATACGTTATAGCAAATCAAACAGTGGAAATTTTGGTTCACTATCGACTGGAATCTTTCGTCATCGTACCCGAGTGGATAATTCGATGCCATATTTACTAGCTGTCTTCCTAAATTAAAAGTAAAACAAATATTAGATATTAATAATGCTATTGATCGCTGTGCTGTACAAATCTTATCGAAAGAGACAGTTTTATACCTTTATTTGACTCCTGTAAAATATTTAGTAAACATTCTTAAACATTGAACCAAATGACCAGTATTAAACGACAGCCAGACAGGGATTCAAGTGTATGGCATGTATATGATCAAAGTATTCAAAGCGTCTACAATAACTTGTTTTGCAAAAGCACAGCACAAGATTTGCATTTTCTTGACAAAGATATCGACATGATGTCTAGCTATGGTAGTTTTCGATTGGTTGTGTGTTGTGGTGTAAAGGAATTTCCGGCTTTGTTAAAGATATTTTCACTTCAAAATCAGTCGCGCTGTGTAGGGTTACTTGCTCGCTTAATCATTTTCTGTGCTATGAATACAAGTTACTAGAAATATCAAATAACAAGTTATTGATATATAAAATAAAAACATAGTAAGATTGATTAGCAGTTGGACGACCTTACTTTGTGAAAATAAAGTTCTGGAAGGAATTTGAAAGTCAATCACACTGTAGGGTGCCTTGTTGGCTCAATGATTCTCTAACTATGTCGATGAGACTAGGAATTGAAATTACTAAAAATTTTACTACAATTGCAAATCATGATCATTGGTATATAAAAATCAATGATATAGCCAGTATGTATTGGAAATGGCTGTCTATAATATTATACGAAAATAAAGCCGGCTAGAATGAGCCTTCATTTCAAAGACAATGTTAGTCTATCATACTGCGGGGTGTCTTTCTGGCTTAATTAACCATTCTCAGTATTATGAACATATTCTTAGCAAGTCCTTGAATTAGAGTTGAGAATTATCTAGGATAT
This sequence comes from Paramuricea clavata, assembly GCA_902702795.2. Taxonomy (NCBI): domain Eukaryota; kingdom Metazoa; phylum Cnidaria; class Anthozoa; order Malacalcyonacea; family Plexauridae; genus Paramuricea; species Paramuricea clavata. The sequence goes on along the minus strand of CACRXK020001041.1, from coordinate 40,603 downwards.
TGGCCTCATAATAGAGTTACAATTACAATAACAAGCTTTCGTTGCTAGGGATGCAACTACCTGAAAAATATAAGGAGAATTTCGACGTTTTGAGAGAAGACGAAGGGCCTTCGTTCGAAATGTCGAAATTCTCCTTATATTTTTCAGGTAGTTGCATCCTACCAACGAAAGCTTGTTATTTATATTGGCACCACCTACATTGGCACAGACAGTTCATCATTACAATTACAATACAATACAACTAGGTTAACTTGTTTGCTGCAACTATGTTAAGATTAAAGTTAGAATATATGTTAGGACAGTGTTATATTAACGAGTCATGCAAGGGTCAAGTCACGAGTCGAATCACTCAAAAGTCGAGTATACGCGTAAAAACGCACATGTTGTAACAAACCTGTAGCAGACTTGTAGCAATGGTGTTCCAACAACTTGTCAACAGGATATGTTCGCACTGCTTGTTCCCAGCTTTTTCACAAGTTGCGAGAGGCTTGTTGAGAACTTGGTGCAGGGTTGTGGAGCTCGACACACTTGTTACAAGTTGTTCCAACAACTTATTATCCTGCAATTCGTCAATTTCTGAACAGGTTGTGAGTGACAAACTTGTACCAACTTGATAAAATAACAGGGTTGTTACAACTTGCTGACAAGCTTGCGAACAGATCTGGTTGACAAGTTGCTAACACATCTGGTTAACACAGCTTGCGAACACATCTGCTTGACAGGTTGTGAGATTTTTACATGTGTAGTCGTGTCGAGTGCTGATCGAGTCACGAGTGGATTCGAGTCATTGATTTCACTCGAGTTGAGTTGAGTCAATGGCTTCAGTCGAGTTGAGTCAATAGGCGAACTTGAAATGAGTCGAGGAATTTGAGCAAGTCCACCCCACGCTTTCTGTAATGGTTCGGTATACCCTGTTCGCACTAATAATTTTGTCGCTGATTTTCCCATCCTGGCGGATGTAATTGAGTGAGTGACATTAAAAAATTCGCTCAAATTTGCTGATGATATAACGGCAAGTGCCCCAGCAAAATCAGGATTGGATTCTGCATCCGCCGAGGATGAAGGGATTCAGAATTGGTCGGAAACAAATCAAATGACATCGAATCTTTCTAAAACGTGGGAAATGGTTGTACAGAGTGGGTCTACGAAACCCTTAACATGATTGCAGGCATTGAACAAAAGAGTTGGTTAACATTATTGGGGACCTCTTTTCAGGATAATCCATGCTTTTGGGATATTTCAGTGTTAACAATCTACTTTCCAAAGCTAGCGTGCGTATGTATACTTCATTTTGTTCGTTTATGTACATTTCGTTTATGTATATTTTAATATAAAGCCTTTTCGACCTCGTTTTTGTGACCGAATTAGCCATTCCGAAGTTGATGAGAGGACTGGGGACGAGTGTTAAAAAGTGCTCAAATTAAGAAACGCGAACCAAATCACTAGAAAGACCACCTCGAAAATAGTAAGTAAACAAAGTTTGAAGACGGTTTACATAAATATCATTTGAATAATAAGCTTTCGAAAATCACAATATTTACTATGAAATGTATTGTAATTTTTGTTTTTGGGACGCACAATATTTTAATCCGTAATTTCACAATTTTCGAAAGCTTATTATTCGATTGGTATTCATGTAACAATACATACTTACTAATTTTGAGGTGGTCTTTTTAGTTATTTGATTCATTTCTTAATTTGGGCACTTTTTAACACTTGTCCCCAGTCCTATCATCAACTTCGGAATGGCTAATTAGAATATAAGAATATAAAATAATTATTTAAACTCATCTATATTATGAAAGTAGTCTACAATACAAGTTAGAAGAGAAGAATTGTTTTTATATGATTGACTATAAATGTTTTACAAGTATAATGTTGAAGCCTAGAAATACTATTTTTAAACCTGTCTCGATAATGACAGCTTTAGTACTATAGTCTGACTGTTCTTGCATATATTCGTAAATCTCGAAATGATTTGAGATATATGTCAAAGTTTTAGAAAATTCTGCGCAATGAGTTTTGATCTTGTCGAGAGCTTCTCAGACATATTGGTATAGTCACGTATGGTTCTTTAATCTTTGTTAAAATCGTTAAAACTTTGGAGTTGTAAATGTCAAAGTTTTAACATTCTACATCTTCTATACAAGCACGTCTAGATCACGACAGCTGTAGCCCAGTATCTGGTTTCCTTCATTTCAGGAAGTTCCTGCCATGAAAATCGCTCAAAATTGAAACTTTCAACTGATTTCAAAATACGCCTTCTCTCATCACTTCCTCCTAGCACTACAATTGTATTCTCAATAACAACTGCCACACATCCTGTCCTTTTGTGTAACATGGGAGGCAACATATGACTGTTTCCAGTCTTGATGTTATAAATTGTAACATTGTTTAATGCTTTACCATCCTTGTCAGCCCCACCAATGATCACGACATTCTCAGCCCACTTGACTGTCGCCATTTGACTCACTGGATAGGGAAGCGCACGTAACTGTCGACATTCATTCTTCTTGATGTCATAGCTTAACACATTGCTGAGGGTGTCTTCGCAGTCCCATGATTTCTTTCCCCCAACGATCAAAATACTATCATCACATAGTATCATGCTGTGATGAACTCTTGGTTCAGGCATCTTGGATAGCAGTTTAACAGTGTAAGGTGGTTTAAGTTGAACTTCATGAATACAGTCAAAGTAGACATCTTGATCTTCATTAATACCTCCAGTAACCAACAAGCTATCCTTGTACACGACACTGCTGTGTGCAGACATCTTGGCAGGAAGTTTGGCAGCAAAATCACTCCAGTTATTTGAGAGATCATGGACTGGGTGAATGTTCATTCGGATCATGTTATCTACAGCCGCATCACAATAACCTCCCGCCACAGTCACGTGATTGTTGTAGAGAAATGAACATGCGCTGTTACGACTCTCTGGCATGGGCTTTAATAAAGACCACAATCTCTGACGGTAGTTAAATATTTCTACCGAGTTTCTCCCAAAACCACCAGCAACAAATATATGTTGATTTTCTCTCCCGCCACTCGCTGTGCCACTTACATCTCTTGTGATTTCCTCCTGCTTTCTTTCTTTGCTTTCTATCTTCCCAAGTACTGCTTCTTTCAAGTGATCAAAACCATCTTTTACTTCATTTAAACTCATTTTTATTCTTCTCACTTCATTATTCATCGCTTCGAACTTCGCTTCCACGTTTGCGTGCAAGTTTGCCATTTTCGTGTTCATGTTTTCGAGTTTCGTGTCCGTGTTTGCCATTTTCGTGTTGATGCCTACCATTTCGGTGTTGATATTTTCCATTTTCGTGTTCACATTTGCAATTTCCGTTCTAATATTTGCCATGTTCGTGTTCGTGTTTGCCAATTTCTTTCTCGTGTTCACCTGATTCGTGTTGATGTTCGCCATTTCCATTTTCATTCCCGCCATCGTAGTGCCGATTTCTCCACAGTTGTGACACCTCAACTTTCTAAATTGACACAGTTCACTCTCGTGATATGTACGATCTCTTTTACTGATTGTCTCACCACAACCTTGATTTCCACAAACGACTGGAGTAAACCCGCATTCGGCGACATGTCGCTTTAAATTCTGCAGCCGTACGTTTCGTTTAAGTAATTCTTCACAATTCTTGGAACGCCTTGCAATGTTTCGACATTCAGTTCGTCAGCGCATGTTGGACATGTATGGGAATTCCTACGAAGATGTTCCGTGATGCAGCCACGGCAAAAATAATGCTCGTTTGTGCGGCACATCACGGGGTCTTTCAATACGTTGTAGCAAATCAAACAGTGGAAATTTTGGTTCACTATTGACTCGAATCTTTCGTCATCGTACCCGAGTGGATAATTCGATGCCATATTTACTCGCTATATTAAAAGTAAAGTAAATATTTTATTTATTTATTTATTTATTAGTTTCGCCATATTACAATACACAATACTATTACAAGGTATAGGCAGGTATAGACGTGGTATACTCCAAGATACCCTAGGGTTGGCCAAGGTACCCTAAGGTAAGCTAAGGTAGACTAATGTACTCTATGTTTGTCTTATCTAAGGTAGTTTGATGTACCCTAACACACCCTAAGGTACCCTAATCTCATTGTATTTTGATATACTATAATGAGGGCTAGACTAAGTCTCAGGGTGACACAGGGTGACCGCAACGGCGTTAGCCAATTACTGCGGGCTCGAGTTAGGACATACCCACATAAAAGCTATCTAAATAAAACTATATAACTAATAGCAGCACTTAAGAGACTGAACCAGAGTTTGAGCCGTATTACACTTGGTACATATAGTTTTGAATGTTCTTGGATTTTCTGGATCGTAGGAAATTTCCAAGGCACGAAAGTATTAACTTAAAATGGTATATTGAAATTATGATTATACTAGATTGCATTGATATGGAAGGAACTAGATTCTGTTCCGAAATATCGCATACTCGAACCGACCTGACCGCGTAGCTCAGTTGCAAGAGCATTGGGCTAGTATTCCAAAGGACAGGCATATTTTTCAAGGTTGCCCGGTCTGGATATACACTTAGAGTAACATCACAAGCATAAGTAGTTCAGTTCGTCTGCTGGCTGTATTAGATGCTTAATACTACTGATCGCTGTGCTCTACAAATCTTGTCCAAATATAAGCTTGATGTCATATTTTATACTCACCGTTCTTTAAATATAAAGCAAATTATATTCTTACTTCAACCAGTTTCAAGCACAAATATCCTCACATAAACAGCCATATAAGATATCCGTATACACAGGCTTTGTTTTCGTGGATTTGCAATAGTATTTAAACTAATAGTATTTCCTTGAAATTTATAACTGAAAGAACCGTTTCAAACAACAGACGTATATCACTTCCTTCTAAAGTCGTTTTATTGCCACCACGGGTAATAGACTGAGAGTTGCCACACATATAAAGTGTCTCAGACAAGAATTTGATCTGAAATGAAATATTCAAAGTCGTGTGACAAAAGGTCATGACTTCCTTTTGAATATTGGCTTTTGATTCGTTGCGCCGTTCTTTGTATTGGGATTTGTTTATATATGTCAAACAAGAGCTTTAACTTCGTGATTTTTAACGAGCGAAAACTTAAACATGTCTGATTCAGGATTTTTGTGGCCGCGCTATCTTACGCTCAACAAGGCGCCAAGGCTTCGCTATAAAAGCTGTATAGGCTTTATAACCCGGGGAACATGGGGTGGAACATGACGAGCCAGACAGCTCCATATTGGCAGCTCCAGATTGGCGAATCTGGAGCCAGCTCCAGATACAATTTTAATCTGGAGCTGGAACGACTAGTTTGTAAACAAACTGCTTTGGACGCTTAACTACCGATGGATATTCAATTCTTTTGAAATACCATTTTTTCTTGTCATATTCCTTAGTACGTGATGGAAAATGAAAACATTATTCCGTTCCGTTCGTCCATGGTAGCTTCTGAAAGATCACTGTTTTTTCTGACAAAGGGAATGGTCAGCGGTCGGATAGATCGCATAGCTCGTTTAAAACCTTATTTTGTTACCTTCATAATGAAAAACTTAAAAATTTGATCGATGACCATTCTGGAGAATGTGTTCAAAACATCATACATGGGGTGGAACATTGTCAAAAGGAACGCAGGCTCCCTAATTGATGACGTAAGGCGTGATATCGCAATTAATTTCATGCTCACGTGGCGCAAACTAAGCTTCTTGATTGGACAATTTGAATTTGAGGTATAATTTTCCCCGATAATCACCTCGCCTTCGGCGAATAATTGTTAAATATAACGCGACGTTGTTAATCACAAAATCTGAGAATAAAGTAGTAGGTCGTTTGCAACTTGCCTCTATCGCTGGCTGTAAAGCAAACAAAACAAAACAAAGTTGTGAGTAACAACCTTGTGAGCAACTTGGCATTGTTATTTGTTACAACTTGTTGACAAGCCTGTTGCGAACACATCTTGTTGACAAGTTGTGAGATAACTGAGATTTTTACGTGTGTACTACCAAAGATTAGATACTATAAAGATGTGCCACTCGAGTGATCACGAGTGATCACGCGAGATGACGAGTACATAATTTATCACTTACTGCCAAAATGGCGGCAAGACTGAATACAATAGGTTGCCATCGCGATGCTCGCGCTATATGACGAATTTGACACTTACTGCCAAAATGGCGGCGAGACTGAGTCACTGAATAGAATAGGTTGCCATCGCGATGCTCGCGCTATATGACGAATTTGACACTTACTGTCAAAATGGCGGCAAGACTGAATCACTGAATAAAATAGGTTGCCATCGCGATGCTCGCGCTATATGACGAATTTGACACTTACTGCCAAAATGGCGGCAAGACTGAGTCACTGAATACAATAGGTTGCCATCGCGATGCTCGCGCTATATGACGAATTTGACACTTACTGGCAAAATGGCGGCTATAAAAAAAATCTCGGATATAATTTTCGCAGAGTGGCACATCTTTATAGCACCTAATCTTTGGTACTACCTGGACACATGTCTCATCTTGTTGTCAACAAGTTTGGAACAAGCCGTTGACAACTTGTAGTAACAATCTTGTTGACATTATCGTACTTGTTGCAAGGTTATTCCAACAAGTCCGACACAGTCATGATATAACAATATTGTTACAAACTTGTGTTGTCAACCTTGTAACATTCTTGTTATATCATGACTGTATCAGACTTGTTAGAACAACTTCGCTACAAGTCAGATAATGTCATCAAGCTTGTTACAAGTTGTTAACAGCTTGTTCCAAACTTGTTGCAACAACTGGGAACAAGCAGTGCGAACACAACTTGTCGACAGCTTGTGAACAGAATTGTGACAACTTGTTTGCAGACCTGTAACAACTTGTGCGTTTTACGTATACCTAATTAGGTTAAAGGCAATATATTTCTAAAGTTTGAATCATGCAAATCATTAATAATGTGCATAGCATGACTTGTTGCTATGACTATAGTTTCGCCACTGAATTAAACTATATATTAAATTAAATCTAAGGCAAAAACGTTGAAAGAACTTACAGCTTGTGTATACACGTAAAAACGAGCCAGTTGTTAGAGATCTTCAGACAAGTTGTAACAAGGTTGTTGTCAAGCTGATATCAGGATGTGTTCGCACTGCTTGTTCCCAGTTGTTGTGACAAGTCTGGATACAATAACAACATTGTTACAATTTGTTGATAAGCTTGCTACAAGCCTGTTACGAACACATCTTGTTGACAAATTGTGACACTTTTACGCGTGTAGTCATTATTATATGATTTTGGTTTTTCTTTTGCGCTATCCAAGTGTTTCACAAACGATCTGTGATAAGAAGCTTCCGACCTAGTGGAAGGTTAACAATGTTTTTATTTCTCTGTAGTTTTGAACAATTTTGCATCAACTATTGCAACGAGAAGCTCCAGCAACTGTTCATTGAGCTGACATTGAAATCTGAACAAGAGGAATATATGAGGGAAGGCATTGAGGTTTGTGATAATTAAAATTATAATAATAATGATTTATTTAATGTTGATTGCACAAGCCGTGGTTGCGCAATTCACCTGAGGCTCCCAACACTATCATGTATTCTATTAAAACATAGTTGGAACACTCACGAAAGCTTTATTTTGTTCATTTAAAACTTGAATGCGTGACTGCCAACTCTCATCAACTCTTGTCCTCGTTTGACCGAGGCTCAGTTAAACCTTGCTCAAACCACAATGAGAGTTGATGAGAGTTGAGAAGCGAGAGTTTGCATGAGAGTTGATGAAAGTTCAGAAGTGAGAGTTTGCGTGAGAGTTGATGAAAGTTCAGAAGTGAGAGTTTGCATGAGAGTTGATGAGAGTTCAGAAGCGAGAGTTTGCATGAGAGTTGATGAGAATTGAGAAGCGAGAGTTTGCATGAGAGTTGATGAGAGTTGAGAAGCGAGAGTTTGCATGAGAGTTGATGATTGAGAAGCGAGACTTTGCATGAGAGTTGATGAGAGTTGACTGGGTATTACTGCTCAATAGCGAAAACTCTTATCGACTTTCATAAAATTTGAACCAACTCAAAGTTGGAGAGAGTTGATGAGAATGCATGAGAGTCGATGAGTTATGGTATAAAATGGTTCTTTAATCTATTTTCTAAACCAGAAAAAATATTAAGTATATTTCAACATTCTGGCATGCTAATAAGTTCTTTGTATATGACTGCATGGCGATAAAATATTATTAGCACTGCTGAAGATCCGGGCTTACGGATCGAAAACTTCGCAGTAATAATTTACGTGGTGTTTCCACAAACAAAAAATATTATATTATATTCTAGCATGCATTTTAACATATTCTACTCTACATAATATTTACAACACATCGCAAAAGTCAAGCACTTCTTTGATCTATGCTAATTTCGAAAACGTTTGAGATACATGTCAAAGTTTAATAATTCTACAAAACATATATACAATAATTTGCGATCATGTCTAAATTACGACAGCTGTAGCCTGGTATCTGGCTTCCTTCATTTCAGGAAGTTCCTCCCATGAAAATCGCTCAAAATTGAAACCTTCAACTGATTTCAAATGATTCCCTCTCTCATCCTTGCCTCCTAGTACTACAATTGTATTCTCACTAACAACTGCCATACATCCTTTCCTGTCGTGTAACATGGGAGGCAACATATGACTGTTTCCAGTCTTGATGTTATAAATTATAACATTGTTTAATGCTTTATCATCCTTGTCAGCCCCACCAATGATCACGACATTCTCAGCCCACTTGACTGTCGCCATTGCACTCACTGGATAGGGAAGCGCAGGTAACTGTTGACATTCATTCTTCTTTATGTCATAGCTTAAGACACTGCTAAGGTTGTCTTTGCAGTCCCTTGAGTTCTTTCCTCCAACGATCAAAATACTATCACCACACAGTACTGTGCTGTGACGAATTCTTGGTTCAGGCATCTTGGATACCAGTTTAACACAGGGGCGGATTTTCTGGGGGGGTGCAGGGGGGTGCGCACCCCCCCAAAATTTTCTAGCACCCCCCC